>CANXYC010150139.1:0-14055 GCA_948193065.1 Aleurites moluccanus | reverse complement strand
AAAATAAAGAATCAAAACATGATAAATTGGGCATAAAATCAACCCTCCTTCGCGAGAAGGAAGAACAGCGTGGGTTTTGATTCCCATTCGACGGGATACACAGGCAAGCTGTATGAAAGCTTCAAATCCAAAAAATGACAAAACCATCTCTTTTCTCTTAATTATTTATTTAACTTTATTTGTTGTACATATTATTTGGGGAATGTGTGATCAACCTAGAACCCATAAGGGCTAGAGTTGATATCCCCTGTTTTCAAGGTTTTTAAGATGTAATAATTTACTTTTATCGCTTTCTTTTAATTGCTTTACTTGATCATATTGTTCATCCATTTAATTACTTGTTCATGCATCCTATATGTCATTTCTTTAATTGCTCATGATAATCATTTTAAATCAAGGTTAAAAATTGAAAGCTAAGTTCAACCGAAAACCTAGTCCTAGAATCCTTTTTGGTTTCAAGGACTAGTGCACTTTTTTCCTTTGGGATAAAATTGGAGTCAAAATGGGTTTTTACCTTAAATTTTCCCAACAAAAATAACTTAAGGTGGCGACTTCAAAACATCAAAATTGTTTTCAAATAAAAGGCGCTAAGCTCGTCTCCTCCGTGAGAAATTGCCCCTATAAGAGCACTCCGATGCCCCAATGCTCTCTTTTCCTTCGAAGAGAGGATGGGCCCGGACGGAGCGGCGCTCAGGCGAGGCCTCACAATAATCAATGCACATTCTCAGAGAGCCATCCTTATTCTTTTCAAACAACACTAGAGCACCCCACAGAGAACTGCTCAGTCTAATAAATCCTCTATTCAACAACTCCTATAACTGCACCTTCAATTCCTTCAATTCTGCTGGTGCCATTCTATAAGGAGGAATGGATATAGGATCGGTGCCTGAATACACCTCAATCTCAAACTCAATCTCCCAATCTGGGGGTAATCCTAGAAATTCTTCAGGAAAATCATCTGAAAATTCATGAACTACAGGTATCCGATCAAGCTCTACTGAAGTCTTCTGCACATCTATTATATGAGCCAGATATGCTGAACAACCTTTCCCTATCATTCTTCTAGCCTGAATAGCAAAAACAAGATTAACTATAAATTCACGTCTATCACCCAGAAACTCAAACTTTGGCTGCCCTTCAGGATGAAATTTAACTCTCCTTTCATAACAGTCAATAACTGCACGATTTATCATTAGCCAATCCATGCCCATAATCACATCTAGCTCTAACACAGGTAGTTCTATCAAATCAATACGCAAAATGTTATCATCAATCTCAATCACACAATCAGGATAATAATAATCCACTTCTATACTTGGCCCCATAGGTGCAACTATCTCTAGGGGCACACTCAACAATTGTCTCTCCTTATTTAATTTAGGTGCAAATTGTGGTGAAACAAAGGAATGTGTAGCACCAGAATCAAACAAGGCATCAACAATCTCATTCTGAATCAAAATAGTACCTTTAACCATGTTATCTGATCTCTGTGCCTCCTGTGTGTTGATGGAAAAGACTCACCCCTGACCTCTACCTATTGGGGCCTGACTGCTGCTCGAAGCCTGTCATCTGCCTCTGCCCTTACCATGAGCCTCTCTGACCATATTCTCGCTCATCTGCATTACAGGCTGAGAAACTGAAGCAGATGGCTGCTGATCGCCCCATAGAGGACATCTGCTGATAAAGTGACCATGCTGCCCGCATTTTAGGCAAGCACCCGTCTGACACCGGCACTCCTCTCCATGTCTTCTACCATAAAAATTGCAAATAGGCACACTAGGCATCTATGCAGCAGGTCGAGAAGAACCCTGAGAATAGGCAGGTGCTGATTGCACTAGAGGTCCCCTACTATGTGTTCTCCTCCTCTAACTACCAGACTGGGATCTCTAATCAAATCTAGGCACTAGCTCACTCTGTCTAGGCTGGGAGCTGCTCTCACCCCTCCTAACCTGTGATTCTGGTCCACCTTTCCTCTTTTGATCCCTCCTTGCTCTCTCTGACTTGTATTTCTCTTCCATCTGATTAGCCATATCGATAACAATAGTCAGAGATGTGAACTCTATAGACAGAAGAGCATTGTGAAGTGAAGCATGTAAACCCCTCCTGAATCTGCTAATCAAATCCGCCTCAATAGGACCAATCTCAGTGGCATACCTACTTAACCTGATAAATTCCTCTGCATACTCCTCTACTGACCTATTTCCCTACTCAAGTTGTTCAAACTGTATCAGATTCCTAGTCTTCACCCCTTATGTCAGGAAGTCTTCTATCAGCCCCTATTTGAACTCAGCCCAGGTAAGAGGATGCTCACCATATAGTCTAGGATCCATCCGTTGAGAAAACCATGTCCAGGCTTTCCCTTTCAGCAATAATCCCACTAGCTCCACTGCCCTGATATCAGAACAAGGTAGTCTCCTAACTACCTTCTCAACCTCCTCAAGAAAATCAACTGGCTCATCGCCTCTATCGCCCCTAAACTCTGGAAAATTTAGCTTCAGAAAGCTAAACATAGATACTCTACCCTTATCTATAACTCGATGGCCTCCCTGTACAATAGGCTCGCCAGGAACCACAACTGGCTGTACGGGAGCTGGTGCAACTGGTACTGCATTCGGTGCAATAGGAGGTGGTGCTGCTACTGGAACTAGTGGTGGCGGCATGTCATGACCCATTTTTAGATCCCGACGGTCCTAAGATGCAGGAGATGCCAATGGCGACCAGCACCCGTAGAATCCAATATCACATACAAATATCTATAACCATCAAATAATTAATCCATTTACTTAGTGACTATTCATTCTGCAATTCTGTAAACTGTTTGTAATTTTTATGTTGTTGGCTGTAACATCCATCATCACATATCATATCAATACTCATATATCATAAAATATTATATATACACATGTTCATAGCCTAACTAACCCATACATACCTTATGGAGCAGCTAGATTATGAACATCATAATAATGTATTTAAAATAATTACATCGATAACAAAAGACTGCAGGAATCCACAAAGAGTCTGAAATTGGGATTCTGCTATCTACTCAGCACCTGAAATGGGCAAACAAAGAAAGGGGTGAGTATATAAGATACTCAGTGAATCTAATATGCATCGCCAATGAATATGGTTTGGATTAATCACAACTGGTAACAGAGGAAACAATGATGTCAATATGTCAATATAAATAGTTTACATAATCAATAACAGGTGATGATAGAATGGTTAATAGTCATATCAAAAGTTTGGTATAATATGGAAAGACAAATAAAGAGCCAAAACAGTAGGGACTATATGTAAACATACAGTCAATCTCATATCAGTATCAGTAAGCATAAGATTGATCAGGTCTTATGGCTAGGACAAATAACCCTTCTAAGCTAGGGCATCAGTAAACAATGTGCACATTGCCGACAGTATGTACCCACTACTCTATCAGAGCGGCAGCTCTGTCAAGCCATATTAGGGTCAATACAAGAGTGAAACATATCATTAGACACCATTATGCAATAATGATATCATCAATAGAAATTATCTCAATATCAATCATTTCAAATAGCAATTGGATCAAAGGAATAACAATAAGCAATAATTATACAATGACAATTGGTTTGGTAAACAACAAAGGTATGGAATAAAGATAGGTTATACATAGGTAATCGATAGGAACAATTGGCATGCCAACATCGCTGGTAACAATGGCATTCAAATTGGTAGGCCTATGGATGAAGGAATGATAGGCCAATGATAAAACAACTAGGCATTTCATCAAACACATGGTGGGCATATTAAGGAAAGCCATTAGGTTAGGTTTTGGTACAAAGCTGGTATTGCCCATTCAATCAGCAACAAAGCTACAATCAAGGCGTGTCAATAGGCAATAATTATACAACAATAAACAATATTTAAAGGATCAAATGAACATGTGAAACAAGGAGAAAACAAAGCAAAATTTCAAAGAGGTAAATAGTAAAGGTGGTTTGGCCAGATCAAGCTTTTCACATATGGTTTCCAAATCAAATTTCAATGCTTAGGATATGTTAAATGATGCATATTAAACTCACCTAATACTCCAAATTACTTAGGAAAATTGATTTCCCACCAATAGCTTCAAAGGAGGCAATATTCACAACTATGTGTAACTTGATTTTCTACAACAAAACAACCACAAATTAATCATTCATTATCCTCCAATTAACATATTCTAATCTTAAATAACATAGACTACCACTAATTCATCAAGCCAAATCAAAGAACTTCAACCTAGGATTTAAAATGAGGGAAAATCCAACAAATGCATCAATTGATGCAATTAACCACAAAACCCATCTAATTCAACCTCTAAATCATCTAAATAAACCATAAAATCAAACAAACTAATTCCTTACCTCAAATGGATTGTCACGACTCATTTCTGAATCGCGATGGTCCTACGGTACGGGCGATGTCGAGGCGACCGACACCCATAGAACCCATCAATCACATCAATCCTATAACAATATTGCAGTGAAAATATATCTTACTCATCATCAATCACATAACAGTAAATATAGCTAATCACTCACATAACACTATCATACTGTCACTCTGTCATTCATTCTATAATTCTCTGAAAAATACCACAATCATATCATTAATAATCTCTAATATTCCCATACATATATGTTCATACACTAACTATACCATACAAAACCCATGGAGTAGCTAGGATATGAACATACAAAATAATATAGTGTTTATAATATTACTTTGACACAAGATCTGCAAAATCCACAGAGTGCCAAAAGAGCTGGGATATCTGCCTCCTACTCTGCACCTGAGAGGGCAAACAATGATAGGGTAAGTATATATGATACTCAGTGAGTCTAATATGCAACGACAAATAAAACGGATAATGGAACATCAATAAGCAATAAGTAGATGACATAAATGAATCAAACTGCCCAGAATGTCTGTAATACAGAATATGACTGTAAGTAAACAATCACATCAATGAAGTACATATCACATGGATAAGATGGAAATGACAGATATAGAGCCATGAAACGCATAGAAATGTGCCAAGCACAAATCACTATATATTTATATATAAACATAAAACTGTACGGGTCTTATGACTAGGACATCCCTTCCTAGTATAGGGTATCAATCAATACAATGTGCACAAGGCTAACAGCATGAACTCACTACCCTGTCGGAATGGCAGCTCCGTCAAATCACCTCGGAGTCAATAGAAGCAATAAACATATCAATAGACACCATTTCAAACTAATGGCATCGACAATATCAATAACTCATCAGAAATCAATTAGATGAGCATAAAGTCAATAAGACATCAATAATTATCGATTAAATGATGACCAAAGGTCTAACGACCAAAAATGGGAATAAACATAATTTTGTCATTTGCGGACAAAAAGTTGACGCAATTGGCATGCCATTGTCGCTGGCGATGGTGGCATTCAAATTGGTTGGCCTACGGATTTTTTGGCATGGTTTCGATGCAATGTTGACATTGCCCCAATTATCAATAAACAAAAACATGGAAGCAATTCCATAGGAAACAAAAATAACTCAATAATCTTCAATAAAGGCATCAATTAGGCATAGAAAACAAATCCAAAAATCAAGCACAAAAATGTGACAATTTGCCCTAAAATGTGGTTTGGCCATAAGGCATTTTTCACAATTGGATTCCAAATGGCATTTTATCAATTTAGGCAAGTAATTTGATGCATAAGAGATTTACCTATCACTCCAAATCACCTAGCAAACTTTCTTTGCCACCTAATTCCTCAATTCCTCGACATAGGCCAAAATCGATGATTTTCTCTGATCGAATTTTCTACAACAATTCGAGCATCAATTAAACACCAATTAATATCCAATTAACTTATTCTATAGTGAATTTACACATCCTAACTCATATGCACAAAATCAAACCTTACAACTTCACTTTAGGGTTTGAAAATTGGGGAAAATTGCTTAATGCATCAATTGATGCAATTAAACCATTTACCTAATCCTATTGCCATCAAATTAACCTAATTAAACCATAAAAACCAACAAATAAACAATTCACCTAAAAATCACAAAGTGGCCGAAATTCCCTTTGGTGGAGTTCTTCAATTTCCTTGAATTTCCATGGTTGAATTTGATGGATTAAGGTTTGTATGGTTTTAGTTTTAGGTTTATAACAACTTTTCTTCACAAAATCATTGAAAATTTTAATTGGAATGGAAGGAAATGGCTCATGGCCAAAGAAGAAATGAAATAGACAAAAAAATGTCTAAGGCATAATTATATAGTAAGATAAATTTGGCAAATTACCCTTTTAGTCCTCCAACTTTCCAAAATTTGCTTTTGGTCCTTTTTCGCTCGGTAATTTATTCCGACAATTCTGTCGGGAATTGAAATTCAAAGTGAATGTTCAAACATCTTATTTTTATTAATATTAATTAATAAAAATAGTTTCAGAGCTATTCTGAAACTCAGACTGCCGAAATTTCACTATTCCCTCAAAGTACCCTTTATTTATGGCTTTGCCATCGCTTACTTTATCAATACTCTTAAACATTTTCTCATCTTTCTTTTTTCTGTATTCACATATGAATATACATAATCATTTACCCTCAATCCAAATTTAAAAATTCATCCATCGATCGTATTGCTATTTTTACGGCAACAATATCGGTACCGACAATTTCTAAACAAGTTTCTCGTTTTCACTCTAACTGAGTTTTCAAAATTATCCTTAGCCATTTCAATAATTTTAATCCACATACTGAGAACTTATTTCACAAAATCTTGTTATGCATAAATAAAGGGTATTACATGCTACCTTCCTTCAAAAAAATTCGTTCTCGAATTTCAAATAAACATGTATCTCAATACTGGAACAATAACAGATACTTGGCTTTCATATTTTGGTGTCAACCTTCCTTTCTTGTCAAATCTGATAACACTTTTCATAGGTGATATTTAAAAGGAACATAATCACCAATATCAAATGAACATCTTTCCTTAACTTCTAAAGACATGGATCCTAAACTTTGTGTTACTTAAATATCATTAATTAACAATAGCTTAACCCAGAATTGGGCTATCAGAGCCTGGTTTCGATCCTGGGTTCCAAAACCAACTCCATACCCATATCAACGAGCTAAACTGACATATTCAATAGGTGCCCAGATACACCTCAGTTTCAAGCTCTATTTCTCTATAAGGATAACCTTGACAACTCCTCAAGAAAAAAAAAATTAAAGAACTGTCAGACCACAGGTATCCGCTCAATCCCAATTAAAGTCCTTTGCACATTCATTACATATACTAGATATGCTGTATTATTCCTTCTTTATCATTTTTCTAGCCTGAAAAATAGGAATGAAACTAATTCTAGATTCATACTTATCACTCTGGAACTCTAACTATGACAACTAGAATTTGACTTTTTTCCCATAACAATCAATAACTACTCAACGCGCAGTTAACCAATTCATACCAAGCATTGTATTAAGTTGCACCCAGGCAACTCTATCACATTAGCACATAAAAAGGTTATTATTAATTTCAATAACACATCTCGGACGACAATAATAATTCATTCTTTTGTACTTCTTCTCATAGGTATAATTATCTCTAAGGGCACATTCAATAGTTATCTTTATCTATTTAACTGTGATGCAAACAAAAGAATATATGACACCAGAGTCAAACAATGCATTTGTTATATCATTCTGTATTAAAATCATACCTATATCTGCATTATCAAATCTCTATGTCTCCTGGGAGTTAACAGCAAAAACTCTTCCTTGGCCTCTACCTGCTGGGGCCTGACCACTACTAGATGCCTGACCTTTGCGTCTGCCCCTACTAGAAGCCTCTTTAGTCACATTATGATTCATTTGTACTGTAGGCTGAGACTTTGCAATAGATGGCTGTTGATCATCCCATAAGGGACATCTGCTAATATAATGACCATGTTGCCCACACTTCAAGCAAGCACCTGTCTGCCTACGACACTCCCATCTATGCCTTCTACCACAAAAATCACAAATGGGTATACTAGACATCTGAGTAATAGGTCTAGAAGAACCCTATGAATATGCAGGTGCAGACTGTACTGATGGTCCTCTACTCTGAACTCTCCTCCTTTGACTACCAGATGGAGGTTCCTGATCAAATCGAGGCACTGGCTCAATCAATCTATGTTGGGAACTGCTATCCCCCCGCCTACTCTGGGATCCTGGTCCCTCTTTTCTCTTTAGATCCTTCTTCTCTCTCTTTGACCTGTACTTCTCTTCCATCTGAGTATCTTTGTCGATAACTATCATCAGAGATGTGAATTTTGTAGACTATAGAGCATTATGAAGTGAAGTATGTAATCCTCTCCTGAACCTGCTAATCAGATCAGCCTTAGTAGGTATAATGTGAGTAGCATATCTACTAAGTCTGATGAAGTCCTTTGCATACTCCTCTACAGTCCTGTCCCCCTGCTCTAACTATTCAAACTGAATCAAGTTCTGGGTCTTCACTCCCTCTGTAATAAACTGATTAATCAACCCCTGACGAAACTCAGCCCTTGAGGGTGGATGCCCACCATATAGCCTGGGCACCATTCTCCTCGAAAACCAAGGCCATGCCTTCCCTTTTAATAGTAACCTAACCAACGGTATAGCTCTAAGATCAGAAGAAGGTAGTCTCCTAACTACCTTCTCAATCTCCTCCAAAAAATCCACTGGATCACTGCCTCTGTAGCCTCTAAACTCAGGCAAGTTTAGCTTCAGAAAGCTAAACATAGACACTTCGTCCTCATCAATAACTCGTCGGGCTCCCTGCATAACTGGCTCTCCAAGAACCATAGCTGGCTGTATAGGAGCTGGAGCAACTAGCACTGCAGCAGGTGCAACAAGGGGTGGCACTTTTGCTGGTACTGGAGGTGGCGGTACATTCTATCATTCCCGCCTCAACTCTGCTAGCTCTCTACACAGATCATTCATCCCCCTCATCATCTCATATCTCCAGGGGTCATCAGTCCTCTCAGTATCCCCTGTAGATCGTTGAGATCTATATGGTCTGTCAGAAATAGAAACTTCACTGACCAGGAACTCATTAGAGGCTACCTCTGCCTCTCTGGTATCTCTATCTCCGTAGTCAGATATCTCTATAGAACTATCAAAAAAAAAAAAAAAAATAGAACACGTACTCAGTATATTACAGAAGCGCAAATTACTTATACATACTTGATGAATATAACAAATGACGATATAGGAATTCCTATGCTCCATGGTTCCCTTAACTCTACCCATACTTTACTTAGTTACTATTCCTCTATAACCTATACTCTGATACCACCTCTGTCACGACCCATTTCCGGATTGCGACGGTCCTAAGGTGTGAGAGATGCCGAGGAGACCGGTACCCGTAGAACCCATCAATCACATCAATCCTATAACAATATTGTAGCAAAAATATATCTTACTCATCATCAATCACATAACAATAAATATAGCCAATCACTCACATAACACTATCATGCTGTCACTCTGTCATTCATTATGTAATTCTCTGAAAATACCACAATCATATCATTAATAATCGCCAATATTCCCATACATACATGTTCATACTCTAACTATACCATACAAAACCCATGGAGTGGCTAGGATATGAACATACAAAATAATACAGTGTTAATAATATTACACTGACATAAGATCTGCAGAATCCACAGAAAGCCAAAATGTATTACCCTAGAATATTATATCTGTCATGTATGAATTTGTTCTCAGTATGTGGTCCTTTATTCTTAAAATGGTGGGAAATAATTTTAGAGACACAGTTAGAAAGCAAACTTGAAAACTTTCTGGAAAACGGCGGTGTCGGGAACACTGCCGAGAAATTAGCAGTCCGGTCAATGGAAGAATTTCTGAAGTTGATCTAGGGGTAAAAGATAACCATAATTTATGTCTAATTTTGGTAAAAATAAAGAAGTGAAAATCATTTAGGAACGCTGAAAAAGTAAGTAATGGCATTTTTATAAATAAAAGGGAAATTCAAGGTGAATAGTGGAAAATGGTCGATCGGGGTTACAGAATGACTCAAGAACCAGATTTATAAATAAGGATAAATTAAAATAAGCCTATTGATTTCCCACACTGATATCTAAATCCTGACAGAATTGTCAGAATAAATTACAAAAGATTTAAGGACCAAAGTGTAAAGGTTGGAACTTGAAGGGTTTAGTTATAATTTTTCTAATTGATTTTGTCTTTAAGTTTGCCTTTGCCATTTCGGCTATTCCATTTCTTTCTTCTGCTTCATGTCACTGAAGCCATCTTTGCCATTTTTCATCTTCATCTTATCATTTTCCTTATAGTTTTCTTTAGGAATTTGATAGAAAAGTAGTAATTCAAGGTAGCTAAGCTCATTTCTACCATTAATTTGAAGGAAGGAGCAAAGGTTTGGGAGGAAAATCCAAGAAGGGATTTTGGCCACTTGAAGCAATTTTGGTAAGATGTTTATTTGTTTGATTTGATTGATGATTTAGTATTATTTTAGGTTCAATTAAATGGTTATGATGTTTAATTGCATTAGTTTATCCTAATTTGATAGAATTCCCAATTTGAATGCTTGAAATTGAAGTTGTAAAGGATGAATTGTTGAATTAGTGTTAGGAATTGTTAATTGATGTTAGAATTTGTTAATTGGATATGAATGGATAAGTAATTGATGGTTTAATTGATGTAGAATTGGAGAATTGTTAAAGGTGATTTTCAAAGTAGCAAATTTGGGGAAATTCGGTGGAATTGGTTCAACTGGAGTGTGAATTGGCTAATTGGATCATTATGTGAGTTTACATTGCATCATTTAACATGTTTGAATAATTAAAATGTTGATTGGAAACTTTTGGCAAAACCCTATGTTGGCCGAACCAACCTAGCCCTAATTTGCCTATTGAATTGCTTGATTTTCTTTGATTTTTCCTTGCCATTTTAAACCATTTTAATGTTGTTTAAATTGTATTTCTTGATACCTTGACTTTGGTTGCCAATGTGGTTTGTTGTTGGTTTGAATGGGCAAGTCAATTTTGCACCAAAACCTAACCTATTAGCTTGCTAATGTATGCCTACCAAGTGTTTGATCAAATGCCTAGTTCATTTGCCATTGGCCTATTGGTTTGCATGCCATAGGCCCACCAATTGAATTCCATTGTCGCCAATGACATTATCATGCCAATTGACCTACCAATTTCGGCCACCGAACCAACTTTTGTTTCTTGCCTTTCCTTGTTACCAAACTTACTATTATTGATTGTATATTGTATATGACATTTCCAATGAGCTTATTGCATACTATATTGATTGATACCAAACTGACTGTTATTTGATAGACTGATATCCGAATGCCATTGTTGCTTATGGTATCCCTCATTATTGACCCTGATATGGTTTAGCAGAACTATCGATTCGATAAGGTAGTGGGGAAATATTATCGACCTTATGCACATTGTACTATTAAACCCTAGCTAGGAGGGGTTATGGTCCTGGCCATAGGGCCTGATCAGCCTTATGCTTATATGATATTGGTGACCTACACGGTCCTTATATATTGACTGACTGGAGATTATATGATTTTTTTTCATACTATCCATCCCATTATTTGTCTTTCCATATGTAACCGAGCCTATTGGTTATTTCTTTGGCATTTCTGTACCATGATATCCATTCTATATACTGTATTTCCTTTGACTAATACCATAGCCTATTTATACATAGTATTATTTATTATGATGCATGTAAATTCACTAAGTATCATCCATACTCACCTTTTTGTTTGTTTACCCCTTTCAGGAGAGGAGTAGGTTGCATGATCCAATCTTCTATCTTTTGTGGATACCTGCTACAGACTTTGTATATATTTCTGGATATTCTGTATTCATTTTTTATGTTCATTATCTAGCTGCTCCATGGGTATGTACGGGTTAGCTAGGAGATGAACATTATATATATATGATATTGATGGTAAATATTGATTATATATGATGCATGATATATGATATATGATTGTGACAGCTATTCGCAGAATGATTATAGAATCCATAACATAATGAATGACAGAACAATAGAATGAATGGTAACTAATTAAAATGAATAATATATTGAGGTTTATAGATTATGCATGTGACACTGGGTTCTACGGGTGCCGATCGCCATTGGCATCTCCCGTGCCCTAAGACCGTCGCAGTCCGGGAAATCGGGTCGTGACAGAGGTGGTATCAGAGCACTAGGTTAACATAATGTGAATCTAGGTTATAGATGAATAGTGACTATATTATAGAGGAATACTGACTAGTTATAGAATGGGGTAGAATTAAGTATACCATGGAGCATAGGACTTCCTTTGTCGTCTATTGTTGTTATCGTCTGTTATATGTCTTTATTCTGCGTTTTTATTGTATTCTAAGACTGTTTATGTTTTTCTGACAGATTGCAGAGATGTCTGACAGCAGAGACAGAGACACCAGGGAGGTTGAGGTTGCCTCCAATGAATCCCTAGTGAGGGAGACATCAGTATCAAAGGGTCCATCTCTATCCCGATAGACTACAAAAGACACAGAGAGGGGAGATGACCCATGGAGGGTAGAGATGATGAGAGGTTTGATAGAGTTGAGGAGGGAGATGGCTGAGATTAGGAGGAAGAGACAGCAGGCACATCCACCACCTGCTCCTGCAATAGTACAACCACCAGTGGTACCTGAGGTAATGGCACCGACTCCTGTACAGCCAGTAGGGACTCAGAGGGAGCCAACTGCACAGGGAGGTAGGAGAGAGATAAAGGAGGGCAGAGTCTCCATGTTTAGCTTTCTGAAGCTAAACTTACCAGAGTTTAGAGGGGACAGAGGTATAGATCCTGTTGATTTTCTAGAGGAGGTGGAGAAGGTAGTTAAGAGACTACTTTTGTTCTGAGCTGAGATTAGTAGAGTTGGGGTTTTGTTGCTTAAGGGGAAGGCTTGGACATGGTTCTCGAGGCATATGGAGACCAGGCTATATGGAGAGCACCCACCCACTTGGGCAGAGTTTCGTCAGGGTTTGATTAGAGAGTTCATCATTAAGGGTGTGAGGATCCGTAATCTGGTGAGATTTGAGCAGCTAGAGCAGGGGGATCGATATGTAGAGGAGTATGTCGAGGAGTTCATATGGCTGAGTAGATATGCTACTCACATAATACCTACAAAGGCAGATTTGATCAGCAGGTTTAGGAGGGAATTGCATGCTGCCTTGCATAATACTTTGCTTGCCACAGAGTTTACATCCTTGACTACAGTGATAGATAAGGCTACTCAGATGGAAGAAAAGTAAAAGATAGAGAGAGCTAAGAGAGATCAGAAGAGGAATGGTACTCCGGGATCACAGAGTAGGAGGTGGGAGAGCAGCTCCCATCCTAGGCAGGTAGAGCTAGTACCCAAATTTGAGCAGAGATCTACGGGTAGTAGTCAGAGGAGGATACTTCAGAGTAGATGTAACACCTCAGTTTAAAGCTTTTAACTTAAGCTTTAAAGGGGCAAGCTTAAGAGATTTCTCTTTTGTTTAAATTGATATGTAATATGCATGTTTATGCTTAAATTGAATGTTTATGCATGTTTTAGAAAGTTTCACACATGTAAGAGTGCTTTAAAAGCTGTTAGAAAGAAATCGGGAAAAATTCAGTTTTTGGTGAACTGGGGGTAAAATGGTCATTTCATACCCCTTTGAGTTATGGAAATTAACATGATATTTGAAGGCAGAAAAGAATATTAGGACATGAAAATTATGATATTTAATTTATTTGAAGTTTTGTTGGAGAATTAAACCCGGTTGAAAATAATGCTCGGCAAGCTGCTCGATTGAGGTGCTTCATTTGAACTAAGAGCAATTTGGTCTTTTCCTTTGAGATATGGAATTATATGGTGTATGCAATCCTATGGCATCATTTTAGGCTTGATTAAATCTAACCATTGGATGAAATGATGAAGAAATGGATGGTTGGATGACTAGGTTTCACCATTTCCATCAT
>CANXYC010150135.1:0-22125 GCA_948193065.1 Aleurites moluccanus | reverse complement strand
AATAATCGAATGGGATGTTCATACTTACCTCTTACACAATTTCTCTTAAATTCCTCTTAGCAATCTGCCCACTTATAATTCCTCAATTAATCCGATTTTCTCCTCCTAAGAAATTTTCCAAATATACAAAATTAGGGTTTCTCCAAACCAAAAAAATATTCAACATGATTTCCCATTAATTAATTATCTTAGAGTCTCTATTCTTAATTCCCAACAATAATTTTTATTTATCCTTTAAAGAATTTCTGTATTTAATTTTCGGAGTTATTGTTCATGGCAGTTTTACCAAACTGATTTCTTCCACATTAATTACCATTAATAGCTTCAGATCACTAGCAATAAATTCTGTATACCCAGCATTAATTATCCTAACCCATAGACTTAAAATAAATCCAAAGAAAATAGCTTAGGAAGAAAATTTACCTTACTTCCTTCAAACTGAAATTCTGAGATTACTGCTCAAATCTGATGATTTTTGCCTTAATATTGACTAATTTAGAAGTCTAATGCATTAATTTGATTATTAATGCCTTAGAAAATAAAATGAAACAAATCTGAGAAATGACTGAAATTTAATCGAAGGAAGAAGAAAGAAATATCTTTAAACACTACTGGGGGGTTTGTTGGGTTTAAATAAAACATTTCCCCAGAATCACGCTAGCCAGCTCGCCTCGCCAGACCTGCCTCGGCAAAGCTACCTCGCCTAACCAGCTCGTCATTCCCACTTCGCATTCCCAGCTTGCACTTTTCAGCTCGCCAAACTTGATCCAGCATTGCCTCCTTGCTATTCCAGCTCGCATATGCTACCTCATGTATGCGGCCTCGCCAGACTCTCCTTGCGAACTCTTCCTCGCATATGACACCTCTGCAATGCTTCTTCGCCTCTTCGCTTCTTTGCGAACTGCCACTTTGCACATTCCCTCTTTGCATAATGCCTCTTCGCATAATGCCTTTTCGCCAAAGCTCTTCGTCAAAGCCCTTCGCCTTAGCTCTTCGCCAAATTCTCTATGCCTTAACTCTTCGCCAACTCCTCTTCGCCTTAGCTCTTCGCCAAATCCTCTTCGCCTTAGCTCTTCGTCAACTCCTCTTCGCCAAATCTTCTTCGCCTTAGCTCTTTGCCAAATCCTCTTCGCGAATTGCTACTTCGGCAAACTCACTTCGCCACTTCGCCCTTTCGCCATTTCACAAAATGCCTCCTCATTTTGCTGGCTCGCTATAATAAAATTCCTCTAAGTTAAAACCCTGCCTGGACATCCCACACTTAGCCAGCTCGCAAATGAGTTACAAATATCCAAACTTACTAATTCTTTTTATCACTTACAATCAACATGCAAGGTCACAACATATCAAAATTTTGAATCAAAAGAACCAACACACAGACCGTGGTGACTCTCCAAATATCACCCAGACTTGCTGCCTTAGAATCTCTCCGAACAAGTCTGATAAAACCCACTCTATACTGAGATACACTTATCCAAAAATTCTGAAATTTTACATCCATCATCTCAACATACAAAGGAATATTTTTCATGTTCACACCTTTAGCTAAGTCTGCTTCAGTCATTCCCAGTAATTTCAAACAGACACTGTATCTCTGCAGAAACTCTCAACTAGACCAGCCTTGCTCAAATAGACACAACTCATCACTCACAAAGAATTTTGCTAAACCATTTTACAGGATTATAATCAATACATAAACTCACGACTTTCATGTTTTACACTTTATCAAATTATGTCTTTAAGAACATGAAATTATCATCACAAAATCCTGCAGCATCAAAAAATTAGAAATTCCTGAAATTCTCAATATTCTCATTTAAAATTAAAATAATTCTCCGAACTTACAAAATCAATAAAAACACTACAAAATGGCAGATATTACAGTCTAAATTGAGATTAATTGAATATATAGCACCATTGAATTAAAGAGATAGAAGTTGAAAATATGGAGTTTAAAGGTTAAGGTGAATCATAAATATGTTATTATGCATATTATAATCATTCCTTGAATTTTTAAATACATTTGTTTATTATCATCATTCGTATCGAAACCTTTTTTCTTTGTTGACTAATGACTGTTATTTGATATTTCCTATATAAAAATCATACTATGTGATTATAAGTATTGTACCCTAACTTGTTAAATATCTGATAACATGACATAACAGTATTATCCGACCGATGGAGTAGTGGATAAGTACCATTGGAATTATACACAATGAATACTTTTTAATGGAACCCTTACTATGAAGGGGATAATGTTCTAGCCATAAGGTTTAATCAATCTTTTGTATTTCACGAGTTATTTTATAAGTTATTTCATGAGGTCTTGTATCTATTACGTTCATGTTTATTTGAACTACTGAGCCATCGACATATGTGACCCAAATTAATATTATTTGTTTCATTGATTGATTACGTAACCTTGTGTATAATAATATATTTATGACTCACTAAGTAGTTTATACTCACTTTTTCTGTAATTTAATATTTTTCAAGTACGGAACAGATAGTGGTAGCGGTTACAAAGGTATCCTTCTTACTCTCATTGGAACCGATAATATCAAATAATGTAACTATGTTCTTCATACCTATTAGTTTTTAGAATACTCTATGGATTTAAGGTGTAGATATGTATTAGAAATAAATATATAGAGAAAAAAAAAATATAACTGCAAAGAATGATAGGACATGTATAAGATAATATATGTATGCGATATTTATTTTCATAATATATGAAAATAGTTATTACATTATGTGAGTATTGAAATAATTAATAAATGTGAATGGGTATTGTGAATGAATTATTATAGTGAGGTTATAATAAGGTTGGATTATAAGTGTATTTCTTATACAGGTTGAGATTGATATTATTCATATTGGGTATTATATTGAAATTATTGGAGAAACTATACAGAAATTCATATTTGATAAATATGGTTTAATAATTAATAAATCGTTATGGGTTCTACGAGTGTAGGTTGTTTTGGTTGTTCCCGCGTCTTAAAACCATCATGTTCCAAAATTGGACCATGATATTTTATTTATTTTAAATAATTAAATTCAAATGAATCATACCATTTGAAATTTATTTCAAATATATGAATTTTATCATTAATTCAATTCAATTTTTACAAATGAATTTTCCCAAATAGTGTCTAATGAAACTGGCAATTATTTTAATAAATTTTAAACTAATAAAGCAACAAGTTGATGAGGTTATAAATTTAAAAATAAGAGATAAAATTAGTAAAATTAACAATTTTATTTCAATTTTTTTATGAGTGCACTAAAATCTATGGTTAATAGCAATTATTTCAAATAAAATATGATTTTAAAATTGTTATTTTATATAAATATAATTAAATTAATATTAAAATGAATTGAATAAAAAATAGAGATTTTGATATAATTGCATTTCATTACAATCACTATTAAGTTTCACTCATTTATTTTATTCTTCACTTTTTTCTCATTCAATTTATTTTAATATTAATTTAATTATATTTATATGAAATAATAGTTTCATGATGATATTTTATTTGAAATAACTACTATTAACGAGTGTTTTAAGAACATTTATTAAAAACTAAAAATTTATTTATCATATATAAATAACTCTATCTGAAATAAAAACTATTAATAGGAGTTATTTCAAACAAAATATAATTATAAAATTATTATCTCAAATAAATATAATTAAATTAATATTAGAATGAGAAAAAAAAAGATTTTAATAGTAGTTATTTCAAACAACTCTTTATAAAATGACACTAATTTATAACAGTTATTTCTGATAAAATATGATCATAAAATTATTATTTTAAATAAATATAATTAAATCAATATTAAAATTTATTAAATAAGAAAAGTTAAAATTTTAAAATTATAATTATTATCATATCAATGTATAGTTTAAAATTTCCATTTTTTATTAATTTATTTTGTTTTTAAATTTATTTATTTAATTATATATAAATTTTTATTTATTAATCAATATTCTTATAATACTCAGGTAAAAAAATTGATTTTATATTAATTTATTTTAAAAACAATGTAAATGACACACACTCTTTTAGATGAGGGTTTCAAATTATTTTTAGTTAAATATTTTGAAAAATTATAATCAAAATTAAAGAAAAAATGCTTTTTTTTAGTAATATGATGGAATGAAATATTACAAAAAAACCGCATGCAATTGAAAAGACAACCGAATTGGTACAATCCAAAATGGTTTGACTTGCATTTCTCATAGCTTTTATTTTCACTTTCATTGGATAATTTTTTTTTTATTTAGCGGTTAATTTTTTAGTTTGTAACAGCTGTATTATATTTATTTGGTTACACTAAACTTTTAGCTATTAAGTATTGAAATAGCTATTATTTATAAAAATTTTAATTTAAATTTTTTTAAAAAAACTTCATATTTATTTTAATAAAAAAATTAAATTATCGTTTAAAATAATATTTAAATAAAAAAATAAATTTTAGTATTTATTCTTAATAGTCAATAAATATATTAACAACTAACTAGAGGTAAAAGTTAAATTGACCAAACCGATCAAATTAAATCGAAATTAATAATTTCATAAATTATTTAGTTTGATTTGATTCAAAAAATAGAATAAACCGAAAATTCGATTTAATTTACAATATGAACTTTTTTTTTCTCAGTTTCAAACTGAATCAAACTTTATATATATATTGGTTTTTACTATTATTACAATTAATTTATTTAATTTAATTTTATATACAACCGCATATTTAACTTAATATAAATTTAAAATTTAAAAAATATACTATTCATAAAAATAAATTAAAAATAATTTAATTCTTGAGTAAAAAATATAAATTTTAAGAATATTAATTAATGTAATAGATAAAATTTATATTATATATTAAACTATTTTTAAAATTTTTTATCACCGATACTTTATCAATTTTTTCTCAAATTTATAATAAAATAATAATTTATAAAAAATATCTTTGATTTAAAATCAATAAACCAAAAATAATTAAATCAAATCAAATCGAATTCAAACTAACAGTTTGACTTTAACGATGATTTGATTTAATTTAAATATTTTTAAAAATTGATTTGATAATAATATTTCAAATTGATCGAATTAAACCAATATCATCCCTATAGTTAACAACTAATAATAATTCTATCAAACACTTGCAATAATCAACTATCAATTATCAACCACCAGCTAGCAACCACCAGCTAGCAACTACCAACAATAGCGACCAACTATCAGTTGTTTCCAACAATTAAGTTAAACAGAGCCTTAACCAATATTCATAATTTTTTATTATATTTATATTTAAATTCTATACTTAAGAAAATTAAAAAAAAAATAATAACAGTAATAAACATTCACAGTAATAATAACAAATAATAAATATTCACAAAGTATTCTAATGTGTTAAATTTTTAGTTTTATCTATTATTTTAATAATAAAATTAAAATTTTTGTTTTGAAAATCAGTTTATCAATACCAATGAAATATTGAACGGATATAAATAATGATACATGTTAATATAAACTATTACATGTAACATATGCACAAACATTAATTGTGAAACCCATTAATAACTAAAGAAAAATAAATAAAAAAGAGAACGAGATAGTAAAATTTAAAGACACACACACACACACAAAAGAGAACGAGATAGTAAAATTTAAAGATAAATTTTACTATATACACATACATGAAAATATAAACTATTACATATAACAAATGCACAAACATTAATTGTGAAACCCATTAATAACTAAAGAAAAATAAATAAAAAAGAGAACGAGATAGTAAAATTTAAAGATAAATTTTACTACACACACACACACATATGCACAAACATTAATTGTGAAACCCATTAATAACTAAAGAAAAATAAATAAAAAACACATATACAAAAATTATTAACTCAGGAAATATCAATGCTAATCTCATCTGAAAAATGTTCCAAAACTCATGAAATTGTGGTGTATCACTTAGAAAAAGCTTGGGAAAAATAACCTTAATGTCAATCATATACATTACAAGTAGAATTTTCCATCTTATGACAAAACTCAAATCCTAAGAATCCAAATCCCAGGATCAAGTTATAAAAAAGTTATCTTTGACAAAACTGAAAAAAAAAAAAAATAATAACTTAATACAATAAATGAAAGTTGACGTGTGATATCATTTACCATAATAGCATACACTTTACCAATATCTAAAACACAATGAAAGAAATAAAACATGCAAAATGATAAAAATAATAAATAATAAATAGATAGGGTCACAGTTTCTGGCACCCCTCCGCTGTAAAAATTTCTGATATACTGAAAAAAAAAATCTAAAGGCCAATCAGAAAAAAGAGACGAAAAAATCCAACATACAACAGTGCCTCCCCAAAGCTTTGTTATAATTTTAAGCACTCTCAAAGCCAAATATTCGGAAAACACCTACAACAAAAGGCATAATAGAGCATAAGGAAACCATTAACAGGTTTAAATTGCTTAAAATATAATATAAGATTGCAATACCTTCATCAGCCTGATACTTGTTTTTGTCATCCCCAGCATATGCAAGTAAATTGTACTTGGGATTCCACTCAACGCTATTCATGGCAGCTCGACATGGGATTTGATGCACTGTGCGTCCAGTATGAACATTGGACTGTTTCTCAGAACATAAATATTATTAGACTCTAGATTAGGCATAAACAATTGGTGAAACAGATATTTTTCCTAACAAACAAACTCTCAAGATTGGAAAGAGTAGTTCCATGAGCACATACTATATCAATGAATAAGTCTTCACTGGCAGAAGCAATATAATCTCCTGTGTAGTTGAAGCCTATTGTCCTGACAGGCCATCTGAGAGAATGCGAAAATATCATTATATATCATTTCATGCAGTTAATCCAAGTCATTTGAGGGAGGGAGGGAGGGAGGGACGGGGGCCTGGGGGAAAACACAAGTAGAGTAAATAATTAATTAATCACAAATGCATTAACGGCAATAAAATTATGGTAAAACTCACTCGAGTTTTGTAAATGTTCTCACGCAAAGCATCTCTGATATATCCCAAAGGCTAACTAAGGAATCAGCACTTCCAACAGCAAAATATCTGTCATGGAAGTAAATTGTTTATGGAATAGTTCTATTATGAGATCACATAATTGTGTAGGTTTGACAGCAACAAGCTACTGTAACATGTGAATAGCCTAAAATAATTTAGATTGCTTTGCAGTTTACCTTCCTTTTGGATCTATTGCAATGCAATAGCAACCAGCTGTATGAGCCACAACCGTGTCAAGTGGTCGAAGAGATGGGTATGCTAACACTTCAACAGTACCTGAGAAAAAGGAATGTTATAGATTCCAAATATAAAAAAATGGTGTTGCAAATACAAAGGCATCACAGCATCAAAAGAAAAGCAGCTCTCTACTAAGAATATTATACCATTCCCAGTTGTCAAAAGGAACATCTCCCCTGTCATATTCCAAGCAATCTCATTTACCTGGAAAAAGAAGAAACAATATGTTATGCCAATTAACGTGAAATGGATTCAATAATTTCTGACGTGCCAAGAAAAATTAAAATGGACTTAGAGCATTCAAGTAACTAAGTCAACAACTACAAGCATAAGATACAAATTCTATTTTAGAATCTGCAACAAGTCCGTACCTTCTTAAAGAAGGTTTCTATGTATAAGGTTAGAATTTACAAAAAAGCCAAAAGCATTCCATATAGGCTTCAAGTCACACCATAGTCCCACACTAAACAGAGCCTCATAGCATATGCCTTGTACACATTGGAAGGAGAAAACCAACATTGGTGGACTTACCTCATAATTGAACTTGCGCCTATGAATTGGCTTAAATTTGCGAACATCCAGTATTGTTAGTTCATCATCCTACAGTAGATTAAATAACCGAGAGACAACATTGGCTTATTAGTGTGCTGCAAGAATTGCAGACAAGTGACAGCCACACAATCCCACAGAACCTGATGACCATACATATTCATAAAATAAACATATTTTAAAAAAGAGCATCTCCCCAAAGTAAGGCATACCCTGTTCCCAACAGCTATATGGGTTCCATCAGGTCTATATGTGATGTTTATATTCTCCCCACTAAGTTCTGTCTGCTGAGAGCATTTTCCACCTGCAGAACATAAAACCAAACCAGCTCGTCTTCCTTTTTATGATAAAGAGATGCAGCAAGTCAAATGGCACGGACAAACAAGAGGCTTAAAGAAAATTAAGCTTTAAGACACTTAGAATTTTATGGTGATGCATTATACATTTGATAAAGTTTATTTGGGATATACAATGCTTTCTAGTCCTTACCCTTTGAGAATCTTATATGAATATTTATTGAAGAAAATAAGGTTTCATTCAGTATACTAGAATTTTTTGCTTTTGTTACTTTTTTGCTTTTCGCTACTGTAAAATACAAAAAAAAAAAAAAAAAAAAAAAAGCACATTAACCTATCAAAGCCTTAGTTGATGTCCAACATTCCACAAATTTAAGATTCATGGTATGCTTCTAATTTCTAGCCATGCTAATCTCAAGGACTTCTTGAGCCTTAAAGATGGACCTAATTAGGAGTCATCAGGTCTTGGTTCATATGTTGAAGTCTGCATCTCATCAACATTAGAAGTAATTGGCATTTAAATCACTTTTGAGTCCACATATATGCTTGTAGTTTTATTTTTTGTAGTCAACCAATACAGTTAGGAAAAATTTTCCAGAAATTGAGCATCTTTTGGACTCAGTGATACATTCTTATGGGGATCTAGTAAGGATTTCTAGGCATGATACTTAAAGAGTCTTTGCTTCTTTTCTTCAATTTGGAAAGCAATTTTAATATAATCCATGCCTGAAATCCCTTCCATCAAACCCACATGCCACATCAAGTATTATCAATTTCTTTAAAATAGTTCCCAAAACTTTGTTCATGACTTGAATAGTCATCACAGTGCTAAATTTGCACTTGAAACAGCCAAGAACTGAATTGTCTTGTTTTGTTTTGGTCCCTAATTATTCCTGTTAACAAAACCTATTGTCCAAATGAACTCCTACCCATTGCTAGCTATCCCATGCTGTAAATTCACATATTTTTTCATTTGAGTTGCTTCCTTCAAGCAGCTCCCCCGTAGAAAATCATCATCAGTCCTTTTGCTACTCAAACAACCATTGATGTTTAATCTCATTCAACTTCCAACCTCATAAGAAATTTTTTGGTAGTTCATTTATTAACAACAGCCAAAAATCCGCTAGTGTCTTTTCATTGACATGAAGGTGTAAGCTAATCCTGAAACTCTTAAATGTTAAGTTTCAAATTTTCCTTATTTTCTTATCAAAAGAGGACTGCAGAACACAGCATTGACTTACTACGAGCATCCCATAGACGAACAGTTTTGTCACCAGATGCAGTTGCTATCAGATCAGCATGCTTGGGGTCCCAACAAAGTTGATCCACACTATCAGTATGACCTTTCAATTCAATGTCTTTAATTTTACCCTACAACAAACATATCATGATAATGAACTATAGAACTTCCCAGAAACATATAACAATATCAGGTCTAACAATAATAGTACAATGTACAAATAATAAAAGATAACACAATAGAAAACACTAACCAGCAAAATGAGCTCACTAGAATGAAGAAAACAACAATAAATTTGCATTGGAAAGGTAGACTTTTGAAATGAAAGTATTCGGGATTGATATTTTAGCTTAAATTACTTAAATGAGGTTAAATACATAGGTTTTCCTTAGTTGCGTTCGCTGATGAGGAAAAATTAAATTTAAGAACATGGATGAAAATTACTTAAGAATTCAAACTGGAAGTTTGTAATTTCAAATACTCTCTACGATTTGGTTTAGGCATTTCTTTTTCTTCTTTAATAAGTATAAATCCTTATTTATATAAATTAAAATTGAAAACTCAAATGAAAGAAAATCCTTGAACTTCAAATATTAGCCAAATTCGACCTAAACAACAAATATAGCAAGAAAATCATGTGCATTTATAGACTTGCAAAAACACATATACCATTTTCATTTCCCAGTGAGTGTAAATACAGTGTAGAAACATTATTCCTATTACTGAATTCAATATTCAATTTCAAATGAATAGTGACAAAGGAGGAAGTACAGTGATAAGAGATAAAAAAGCATTGAGAAACTTATTAACATTATCTGATCAAAATTTTAGCAGACAACTTACTTGAAAAATTCAATGATCATTATCTACACTAGAGATCTCAAGAAGTAAATGATTATGCAATGCCATGCTTCAATGACATAAAAACAAAAACTTTGAATTCTTTCATTTTAAAGTCCCAAAACCTCAAAAACTCAATGATTACTAACTTTTAGCATAAATAGCTCATACTATAAGTGCAAAATAATAATAATACAAAAAAGTATGACTCATTACTCCCAAATCAATATCCAATCCTAAACAACTTACATAGCAGGATTACAATGCCCATCAACAAATACAACATTTCATAAGTGACCCAATTAAAAAGAGGAAAGTTCCTCTATAAACCACAAGTCATTCCCACTCCAAATTCTAGACAAAATACTCCAAATCGTCCAAACCCAAAGTTCTTCAAAAATAAAATAAAAAATAAAAAAAAATTCACCCTTAATAAACAAACAAGAAAACAATTAAATTATTAAGAAGACAAAAGACTAAACTTTAAACTGAACTTACATGGCCGTGAGGTTCAATGTGCCAAACACGAGCCGTTTGATCAACAGAACCAGAAGCAAGTTTCGTGCCGGTACAATTCCAAGCCACCGAGTGCACCTATCAAAGTAAACAAACAAACAAATATACCATAAATATGATGAGGAAAGTAGGAGAATGTAGAAAGAAGGTAGGGTTTTCTTTCTAATTTTGAATTTACAGAAACCTTCTTCTTGTGACCTTGATACTCTCTGCTGTGTAGATTCTTAAAGGGTATTGTTACCTCCATTTCTGTAAATCCCTCCTCAAAATTCCTTGAGAATGACCAAGGAGGAGGAGTATGAGCGGTCACGGAAAGGCGAAAATTGGAGGAGGAGTGCTCGGTGAGTTAATATTTTGGTTATTTTCCTAAGAATAAATGGTGGATGAACGAGTTACCGGAATCGGATAAAGTTAAGTGGGTTTCACCGGCGGTGATGTCGAAGTTCGGCAAGAAAACAGTCACCTCTCACTCTCTCCCTTTCTCTTTTCACACATTTGTTCAGGGAAAATGGTGGGCGTCACGGCGTTCTCATAAATCAAGGGTTTCGTTTAGAATTGAAAGATAAAAAATAGGGATAAAATTTTTTGTTTTTGTATTTCAAAAATAATTAAAGGATGTATTGAACGAAGAAAATTAATGATTTTTGTAGTGTTTTATTTATTGAATTTTACATAATTTATATTTTTATAAATAATTTTTATAGATATAAATAGATTTTTATAAAATTTTGATTGATTTATAATAATTATTTTGATATTTACAGAAAAATAAAAATTTATTATTAGGATTTATATTAATAATTGATTGTTATTTTAATAATAATATTTTTTAAAAAATAAAAATAAAAAAATAATATTGTGAATGTAAAATTAATTAAACTTATATAAAGAAATAAAATAAAAAATCTTAAATTTTCATATTAAATATCCTATTAATTAATTAATATTTATTTTTAATATTTTTAAATATTGAAAATATATTAAATTTTTAAAAATTTATAAAAAAAAAAATAAGTACAGGATGAATTTCAACTTTGGTGATTTGGTTTGATTTAAAAAATTTTCAAATCGAAAATATTAATTTGATTTGATAACAACCTTTCAAATCGATTAAATCAAACCGATATTATCCCTAATTCCAGCTATATATATATTGAACGAAAAATTAATAATTTTTGTAGAGTTTTATTTATTGAATTTTGCATGATTCATATTTTTATAAATAATTTTTGTAGATTTTTATTTTGTAGATATAAATAGATTTTTATAAAATTTTGATTGATTTATAATAATTATTTTGATATTTACAGAAAAATGAAAATTTCTTATTAGGATTTATATTAATAATAGATTGTTACTTTAATAATAATATTTTTAAAAAAATAAAAAAAAATAATATTGTAAATGTAAAATTAATTAATCTTATATAAAAAAAATAAAGTAAAAAATCTTAAGTTTTCATATTAAATATCCTATTAATTAATTAATATTTATTTTTAATATTTTTAAATATTGAAAGTATATTAAATTTTTAAAAATTTATAAAAAAAATAAAATAATAAGTATAGGAAGAATTTCAACTTTCTCTATATGTGGTAGTTTAGTTTGGTTTGAAAATTTTTCAAATCGAAAATATTAGTTTAATTTAATAATAATCTTTCAAATAGATTAAATCAAACCGATATTATCCCTAGTTCCAACTATATATATATATACTAGATCGTAAAAATATATTTTTCACAATTTATTATTAAAAATTTTTTTATTAATTTTCATGTCTTATAAGAGGTAAAAATATGTAAATATTATTCTAAACAAAAAAGGTATATTAATATAAAGTTATTATTATTATTATTATTCGGTCTCTCATTTAATATTTTTATTTTTAACTTTATATATTAATATAAAAATTCAAATTATCAATTATAATATATTCAATAAAAGAAATAAAAAATTATGAAAAATATGATCAAAACAATTATATTATAATATATTAAAAGTATTATATAATCAAAATAATTATATTATAATATATGAAAAGAATTATACTATCTTATTTTTATATATATATTTTAACTTTATTTTAATTTTTTATCTAATTTTAATTTGTTCAAATAAGATTATTAAACAAAAAATTAATAAAAATCTTAAACTCTAATATTAAATATCTTATTAATTACCTTTTATTTATTTTTAATTATTTTTTAAATACTTAAAATTATATAAAAATTTCAAAAAATTATAATAAAAAATAAATAAAATAGTAAATATAGAGAGGGTTTCAAAATTTTATTTATATTTCAATTTTAATATATAATAGTTAGTAAAACTCGTATTTCATATAGCGTAATATTAAAAAATATTTTTTAAATATTTTTTATATTTAAAAAAGAATATACAAATATTGTTTCAAACAAAAATATATAAATACAAAATTATTATATCTTTTATATAAATAATAATAATTTTTATAATTAATTTTTATACTGGTCTCTCCGTCAATATTTTTATTTATATATATGCTAATATAAAAATTTAAATTATTAATCATAATATTTAATAAAAAAAGGAGTTATGGAATAATATAACAATAAAAACAAATAAAACATATTTAAAATATTAAACAAATATATATATTTTCAAACTAATGATTTTGAAAAATAAATTCATTATTTGCAATAGTCATTTGATTTGGTTTGATTTGATTATTTTTCCTTTCAGTATATAAAAAATAAAAGTTATCCAAAATCTTTCAAAATCATAAGAATAAGTGAAAAAAAATTTTGAAAATTTTTTGTTAGTACTAATATATAAAAAGTCATCCAAAGTCTTTAAAAGTCTATTTCTTTTAAAAGACGATGACTTTTTAAATATCGGTAGGTTTTTAAAAACTCTATAAAAAGTCTTGATTGAATACCCTTTTATTTCTATATATTTTTTCAAAATATTTAAAAGTATTAATTGAATATTATCTTATTTTTACAGTATCTTTAAAAATCTACATTGAATACATTTTGATTTTTTAAATCCATAAAAGTCTTTAAAACTCTATATTGAATACACCTTCCTAAAATTATTATAAACAATAATACAAGCTAATTGATTTTAAAATTTAATGGTGAATGAAAAAAACAAATACTTGCATTGGCTTAATGATAAAAAAAAAAATTATGTATTTTGAATTTTATTTAAAATTTTAAAATTTATTAATAATGTGAATTTAATATAAATTTAATTTAATTTACAGTTTTATAAATATAATAAATTATATATTTTTTTAGAAAATATGATAAATTGTTTATAAATCGTTATTTTTCTTAAATACTTATAGGAACCAACTGTAAATTAAACTTTATAACAAATCAATTTTTATTTAATACAAAAAATTAAGTTATTTTATTACACATAATTTATATGATTATTATAAAATTCATTTTATTGATAGTTTATTATATTATTTTTAATTTTAAAAAGTAATTTATTTATTTCATTGGAAACATTATATTAAGCTTAATTTTAAAAGAAAAATTCTTAATTACATTACATTTTTTTAATAATTAGAAATGACAAATTTAAATTCAAACTCGATGTAATATTCACTATTTTGCTTAAGGGGATTTAGGAAATTTCAGAATTGATAGCTTAGGCAGCGAAATTACTAAAAGTTTTCAGAAATTCTTATAATGAAATTGAAAGAGAGAATTTTAATTAGATGATGAGATAACATAGAAAAATTAATTTGGAATTAAAATAGCTCAAATTAACTAATGAATTAGTAGAAACAAGGAAGTAAGCTTAAGTGAAATACTTGGTCTGCGCACCTCATAGTCTTTTATTTTTAATAAATTCTATAGAACTCCGATTTCAAAAATTATTTTTCCCACATTATCATAAGACATAAGAAGTAAATTAAAAATATTCTCAAGTAAAAATTGATTTAAGAAAGTGCCTAAAGATCAAATGAAAAATAGGTGAAAAAGATAAACTTCAGAAAAATGATAAGTTTGAAATAATTAGCAAGTCCAAGTTTAATTAAACCTAATTAATCAAAGATTAGCATCTAAAATCAATATTTTGACTCAAATAGAGCTGGCCATTTGGAGAGTTTTAGATAAAAAAATATTATTATTTTTTATTTTATAAATTCAAATTATGCAATTTGGTAATTTATTCACCATAAAAATTATTAAATGAAAAAATGAAGGGAATTATTACATAAGCAAGGTAACATCATAAATCAAGAAATATTTATGCTCAAAAATTATTATTAAAATTATTATTGGCCATAAAATTAATTAAAATTCTATAAAAAGAAAAGAAGAAGAAAAAAAAAATGGTGATAAGCTCCCTCATGTTGGCCTCCCCCTCCCTCTCTCTTTCTTCCTTTTCCCTTCATCTTTCTCTCCAAATTTCTTTAGATTAAGCTTAGGAAAATCCATTCTCATCATTTGGTAAACTTGCTTTGGTTATTGAAGTTGTAGGAGTGAAGCAAAACAAGTAGAATTGAAGAAGTTTTTCAAGTTTCCTCTAAAGTAAAAAAAAAATCAAATTTTACTTAAATAATTATTTGTTTAATTTTAATTAATTAAATAGAGTATGAATTAGAGTTATGTGATCTAAAATTAGCAGATTAATTAATGTAAATGAGTAGATTAATTTAGTGAAGAAATTGTGAAACATAAAATGTTAGGTTAGAATAAAGGAACTAAACCTGAAAAGTATAGAATAAAATGTTGTGTCTTAATTTCTGTAGGATTAGGGACAAAATTTTATAAAATAGAAAACATGAAAGTTGTAGATATATATGTCTAAATTATATGTCTAGAATGAAGTTTCATAAAATTCAAAACGTATTTAGAGATATAAGTCACTAAATTAGACTGACTCGGGTTAGGATTTCCACTGAGAAACTCTAATAAGTTCTATAATTTTGAAGACCTTAAGGTCAGATTCAAGAAAAATCAACATGAAAAATGTTTCATTTTGTCTTAGCTAAATTTTTGTGAAAACAAAACAACATTTGGATACCTACACATTGAGTTTCAAATAAAATAGTAGTGACAACCTGGATGAAATTTGCAGAACAAAATGCAGGATATATGACAAGTTTAGAAATTCCACTATAAATTGAGTAGTGCTTAGAAAAATATGATATTTGGATATGTTATAATGTCAGATGTCTAATTTAATTAGGAAAAATAATTGAGATAATTGGATATCTGTAGCTAGAGAAATGAATAAATCAAATTGGATTGCCAGGGTGCATTATATAATAAAATTAAGAGTTTAATTTGATACTTTCAAGTTGATTAAGTATTAAACCCATGTTAATTAATTTTGTAGCTAACAAAGGAAGGACAAAGAGGATAAAACCTTGGATAATCCTTTTTGTTTAGGCTAAGGGAAGAAAGGAAAACTTTTTGGATTTTTGATTTAAAGGTGAGTACATGTAAATTACTTTGCTTAAATTGTGCTTAAATGATTTAATTGAAATTTCAAACTTTGAATCTTTGATTGGCCAAACTTACATTGTGAATTTTTTTTTTATTGTTTATAAATGTCCATTAATTTCATTCTTAAGACCTTTGAGCATTGTTGAAATTGATAACTCATTGAAATATCTTGTATATTTAATTGTATATAATTTGTTCCTTATAATTGATTTTAATATAATTGTTCTTGACTCTTGATTGTTACCTTAAAACCATCTTGAATTGCATAATTGAGAAAATTATAACCAATGGAATATAAACCCCAACTTGTAATCGAGCTTTTTTTCACAAGCCTTAACTTGTTCTATTACCTTAATTGTTAATTTAATTGATTAATAATTTTTATTACATATTACTTCTTGATATCTAAATTTATTAACATTATTATTTGAATCCCTACTGATTATCAATAACAGAATTACTCAATCGATAGAGTAGACTTATATATACATTGGGCATTGGGCATAATATTTTACACTAATCCTAACTAAGAGAGGGTAAGGTTCTAGCCATGCGGTCTGATCAACCGTATGATTATACTGATTGGCATGTTACCAGTCTATAACCTCTGCTTATTTATTATTGAATTTTGCTTATCTATCATTGCACTGAATTAAACCTTTGTATACTAAATCTTATATGATTATTTACTATATTTCTTGCATTTTATCAATCTTCTTATATTTGAGTTGGAGTATTCTTTTCTTGCAAAGATTATACGAAAAGTAATTGAGAAATGCAAAATGCTAAGTAAAGTAATTTTTAATTTTAGTTGTTCTAATTTTTCACTTTAAAGTTACAATAATCCTTAATCACTATCTCTCCTTGGATTAAGCTATTAAGCTATTTTAAATTCTACAACTGGTGTTTTTATAAGATTTCATCAAACATAAATATACAAAAAGGCTAATTGATTCAATAATTTATAATAGGATTGTTTACAAAAGATATTCATGAACTATCAATAAAATTTTAATTTTTATATGAACTTTTAATTTTGACAATTCATATAAAAAAATTTTAAATTTTGATAAATTTTACATCAATCCGGATTCCGATAGAAGTTTTGACTCATGAAGTTGACATGATAATTTTTTTATTAATATTATTATCACGTTAGCTCTAACTTTACATAAAAACATAAAAAAGAAAATAATATATATTTATATTATATATTGAAATAAACAAATAAATAAAATAAAATAAAGGAATGCAACTTACCTAATGCCTGTAACTTGCAGCGGTGATAGTTGAAACAATTAACATGGAGGATTGGATCCACAAAGAACTAAGCACCGACAAGAATTACTGCTCAATGAAAGGATTTGCTACTTCTAGTGCCTCCACCATTGTTGATCATACCATATTGACACTCCTTGAGGAACTCAGCTTTTGCCCGCCATTCGTCGTTCACAACCCAAGGCCAGTGGAGCTTGGCCTCCACGAAATTCATCGGCAACAAATTCCAGCATATAGCAACCCGTCGGCAAACAACAATCATCTCCAGCCTAGAATCTTGTTGGTGTGTTACTTGATGTATAGAAAAACAAATCTTGTGGTATGCCTCTTACCATGGATAACATAAAAGTAGTAATCTTGGTTATTAATTAATTCTTGATGATTTGCATGCTCATTATTTATTGAAATTTTGTAGATGGGTAATTAAAGTGTTGCAAGATATGTTTGCTCTAAAACTATACATTTAAGATCCCGCATTTTTAGGGTACTTAAAACTATATATTGTAAAGATAATTAAAATTTAGATAAAACATCTACTAGTGGTGCTAAATAAAAATTTATATATTTTTGTATTATATTGTAAATTCATATGAATTCATTATGTATATATAGAAAGATTTAATTATATTTGTTTAGTTTACATGTATTCAAAGTTAAATATACATATGATTTTTTTTTTTTTTTTTTTATGTAATATGAAATTAAATTATATAACTATATGAGTATTTTAAATTTAATATAATGATTTAATTATGTTTTATTTGTTTTATTCAAAAAAGATTTTTATATATATGACCAAATCTATTTTAAGTTATTTGGATATTATTTTAACTGTGGTATAATATTATAATTATAACTTATTAATTTTTGAATTTTGGATTTTTGAAAAAGTTAGGTTAGGTTTGATATTGGGTTAAAGAAAAAAAAATTAAATATATAAATACTATCTCATGTGTGGTTTTAGGGTAGAGGAATACTCTAGCTGCCAATAAAAAAAAGGTTATTAAAAGAAAAAAAAGTTTATGTGTGTTTTGGTGATGGAGCAAAGAGTGTAAATTTGAGAATTTACTGAATGTGAGTGTGTGCAATATTACAATCAAGGCTTATACTTGATTATTTTTTTATTTGGGAGTTTTTGAGGAGAAGAGTATATTTCAAAATCATTTGGTGCTTTTACGTAAGGTATGTGCAAATAATTATTTTATGGTAATTTATTTTGTTTTTAATTGAATTTAAAAGATTAAGAATGAGAATTAAAGATATTATTGAGTATAATTTTATGGGATGAAATTAGGTTATAATTCTTGAAGTTTTAAATAGATCTTTGTTAATTGAGATTCAAATAATAATTTATTGTGGTTTAGTTATTATAAAATTATATTGATTATTATATTTACATATATGAATTATTAGAGATGAAATTGATGAATGATTAAGTTAAATAATTGATATAAATTTATGAGCATTTATTTAGAGCTGTGTTAAAAAATTTAATGGATATTACGTTCACTATTATGAGTATAATTGGAGTTTAATATGGAATTTGACGGTGAAATTTTAATATAATGTATTTTCTTATGTCGAGTTACTCCGATTTTAATTTGAACATGATTCAATGGTCGGATCGCTGTGAATAAAATTTTGAGTATTAACTGTTAATTACTAAATCTGTGCTGTTCAGTTTTGATGATTGAATTATTAAAAATACTTCTATTATCAAATTGACTTGAAATTTAACTATCATATTCCTTATGATGTCAGTTATATATAATAAAAATTCGGTGATAATTCAATTATTAAATTATTATCTATACATTTTTAATGGCAAAATACTCAAGATTAGATGTGTGGAAATTAGTTGCAAAGATAAATTTTATTTTGAGTTATTTCATGGTCTGATGAATATGAATTTTATAGGCATATTCATTTAGATCTTTGAATTATGATGTAAATATTTAAGGAGGATTAAGTATTTAAATTTGGAGATATTAATTTATTTGTCGATTATGTCAGTTTATAAGTTGAGACTTAGAAGTGCGAAAATTAGTTTTAATTATGTAAATGTTTTTAACTCTTAAAATTGAACAATTGTATATTTGAATAGAATTAAATATATTCATTTATAAGTATTCATATATGAATTATATATTTGTATTTATATTAATTATACACGTTATATGCTTATGTATTGGAGATAATCAATTTAGTGTGTCATTTATATGAAAACTTTCAAGTGAGGGAATATATAAAGTTCAATTGAAATAATTTAATATTTGTGTGTATGATTTTTGTCTGAATCAATTAACTGAATTTGCTTGTGATTAGAAGTTGGGAAAGACAAACTATATAATATTAATAATTATATGATATATAAATTTGTTTGTAATATATGTATAATGTATATATGTAATGTTTGTCATTATATTTTTGATATTAGAATTTATTTGTATTTAAATTTATTATGAATCATTACTATTATTAGTACATTTATTATTTTCTATATAATATTTTTATTTGGGGCAAGATAAAGACTTAAATTTTCCATGATACCTGAGTTTCTTTTGGGCTACTATTTTATATGTGATATGTATTTGGCATGTGGGGAATGATTTGGTATATACTCCACAGTGCTTATATGTTTCTTGGGTTTTGAACTTTATATGTTATACGGGACTTAGACCTTATATGCTTATGTGCCACATATATATAAAAATGTTCAGTTGGAACTCTGCCCCATTACTTGTTTTAAATAATTATTTGTGAACTTATAAGTATATAAGAAAAAAATTATTTGTATAAACGATATATGAAATTTACATGCTCTTATGTTATATAACTTTTAAAAAAGTATTCAATGATTTATTTAAACTACTATTGGTATTTGAATTATTGTTACTGGTTGTATATGTGCTAAGTATGTATATGTCTAAAATGTTAGGTTTATTCCATATCTTTATATGTTTTCTTACTGAGCGCGTGATTTGCTCACTCTTTTAAATTTCAGTTTCTTTGCAGGACTATGGTCTTATTTTGGCAAGACTTCCTTCATTTCTTCTAAAGTCAAACCATTGTCTTAAGGGTAGTTATGAGTAATTTCCTTTGGGAGTATTTTAGTTAATTTCCAAATATTAGTTGTAATGAATTTTATTTGATTTGTTATTATTAATTAATAGTATTTAAATGTAATATTTGATGGCTATAAATAATTGACTAATGTTCAAATGTTATTTTATAGGTTATATGTATAGTATTTGTTAGACTTGTGAGGTTAGATTCCGGTCTAACTTCACGCCAGTCATGACCCCAGATTTGGATTGTGACAATACAACTTTTATCTTCTATGAAAATATATGTTCTTCCATATAATTGAAATTTTTTGGTTAATAATAGAGCTTTTTCTTATTTATGTATTAATAAGTGCTTCTTCCTTCAAAAATGGATTTAGCCATCATGAAAAATTGTCAAAAATTAGGCCTTTTGTGTAACACTTGAGATTTCTTTTGCTTGTATGTATTATGAAATTCTTATATTGATGTATATAAGATTTTTATGGAATGTTTATTTTGGAAGTGAGATTTATTTGTTTTGATTTGAATTTTAGAGTTTGTATTTATGTAGAATTTTGTGAATCTATATTTAACATTTTAAAGAAAGAATTTAGGATATGTTATAGCCTCATGTGTCTAGTTTAAGTAGAAGGAAAAATCGAGGCATTTAGATTTTTGTAGCTCAAGATAGAGCTGGTTTAGCATGTACTGCCGAAGTGAATTTTTCAGCTTCTGTTGTGAACAGTGTACGTGAACAATAACAGTGAACAGTAACTGTGAAAGTAACCATGAACAGTAAATTCAGAATTTTTTTTTTTGCAGTAGCTTTCTTTCTTCCTTTTCCTCTTCTTTCTTTCTTTTTCTCTCTTCTTTTTCATTTCCTATTTCTCTCAACCATAAGTCATTTTTCTTTATTTCTAAGATTTTAATACTCCAATTAAGCCTTATTAATGCTAGAAAACACAAATTAAAGACTATAAGAGCATCAATTCAAGCCAAATTCTTCAAAAAAATTTTGGAGGAGAAAATAAGGTAATTTTCTCAAATCTTCTCTCTAGCTTGAGTTAAGTTCTTTGTTAGCTAGAAGTTATTTTTAAGTTGTGGGTGATCTTTTGTGAGCATTAATGGCTAATAATTATGGTTAGATTTAGTAGTATGAAGATTTATGATTTTTGGATGAATAGTGATGTGAATAGTAAATTTTCTCTATAACTATTATTCATCATCTATTAATGGTTAAATTAATGTTAGAATTTATTTATAGATACTATAAGGAACTTATAATTTATGGAGGATTATTTATGTGATTGTTTTGAGAAAACCCTAAATTTTGAAATTTTGGTGATTTTTATTTAGGAGAAGAGAACTCAAGGAATTAAGGATCTTTTGAATTTGAGCAAGAGTTAAATTTGACTAGACAGCTTTTTAGTGATAAGAGGTAAGTGTGGATATCGCTTCATGCGTATAATTCTCCATATGAGAATTTTTGCTAAAGTATATATATATATATATATATATATATATATATATATATTATTTATGAATTCAATTTATTAAAACCCTCCTTGAATAGAATCTTTAAATATTGATAA
>CANXYC010150125.1:0-15812 GCA_948193065.1 Aleurites moluccanus | reverse complement strand
CCTAGAACTAATTCAAATAACATGCATAAATACCAATTTCATGCATAAATATATATAAGCATATCAATATAAAGAATTTAAAAATCTCCCCCCAAAGTTCTCTATATGGATTTGGTTCAGGCTAAGCTGAGGTGTTACAATCTCACACTTAACTAACTCGCGAGCGAGCTACAAGTGTCCAAACTTACTGATTCTTTTTACCACTTAAAATAAACATGCAGGGGCACAACATAACAAAATTTCAAATTATAAAGACTAACACACAGACCATGGTGACTCTCTAAAGTCACCCAGACTTACTGCCTTAGAATCTTTCCGAACAATCCTGAGAAAAACCACTCTCCACTGAAATATACTTATCCAAAAATTCTGAAATTTTACAGCCATCATCACAACACATAAAAGAACATTTTTCATGTTCACACCTTTAGTTAATTCTATCTCAGTCATTCCCAATAATTTCAAACGTACACTAACTTCCTGCAAAAATACTCAACCAGACCAGTTTTACTCAAATAGACATAACTCATCACTCACATAGAATTTTGCCAAACCATTTTACAGAATTATATTAAGACATAAACTCACAACTTTCATGCTTATACTTTACCAAATTATGTATTTAAGATCATGCAATTAATCTCACAAAATCTTGCAACTGCAAAGATAAATTTTCTGAAATTCTCAAACATTCTCATTTGAAATTAATTAATTCTCCAAACATACAAAATTAATAAAAAATACTACAAAATGATAGATATTACACTTTGCACCTTTCTACAATTCATTTTCTTCTTCTTTTTCCACAATTTATGATAAATATTAAAGAAAAAATTTGTTTGCCTCAATTCATTTTCTTCTTCTTTTCCACAATTTATGATAAATATTAAAGAAAGAATTTGTTTTCCTCAACTATTAATATTGGTTCAGCCTGTGAAACACCAAAAATAGATGATTGTAAAACACAAGAGAATATAACAAAATTGTGATTGTCCGGAATTCTGCTCAGACAGTCAAGTTAGATTTGTTTAAGTGGATATTTTTCATAATCAACGTACTGGTATTGCCTGGATTTGGGTAGAAGTTATCAAAATTTGTGTACCTTTTTGATACTGCTTCTCTAAATTTTTTTCCTTGAACCTGCTTACTTCGATTTGTATTTAAAAGAGGCTTTGGAGTTGTATTATTAAAATTTTTAAAAACATTAATAAATATTTTTTTTAAAGTACGTTTTGCAGAGTTCATGAATTTTTAATTATTTTGCAGAGTTTATAAATTAATAAATGACTTTCAATAATTTTATTTTAAATATCTTTTATATGTATTGATATTATAGATATAAATAATTTTTTATTGATTTCTAATATTTATTTTATATAATATAATAAATTTATATTCTCGTGTAATAAAAATAAAAATTTAAAATAATTAATAAAAATAAAAATTTTCAATTAAATAATATTTTTCAACTTAATTACCAAAATTAATTAAAAATATTTAAAAAAATAATATTACAAATCCGTTTACTAGTTTAAAACTAATCCCTTCTTGATATTTCTTGTGAACATATGAGCACAATTATTGGCTCCAAAATGCATGTTATCTCTTTGACCCCAAAGCCAGGAATTCGACAATTGCAAATATTAAAAAAAATTAAAAATTAAGATTATGAAAGCCAAAATCATAAATCAAACTATTAGGATATGACTCAAAATCCTAAAGAAATTAAAAAAAAAAAAAAATCATATTTAGTATGTGAGAAATATTTATTATTTGTGTGGAGGATTATTTTATTTATGGGGTAGAATTCTTATTTTATAGTTATTTTTATTTGGATGAGAATCTTTATTAAATTATAATTAATAGTAAGTAATATTATAAATAAGAATATTATAGGAGGGGTTCTTTGGCTTTTGCCCAAATATAGATGAATCATAAAATGTATGGATAGAGTGTCTTTGTGATGACTGCATACATTATGAGAAGATTTGTAATTTTATCCTTTCAAAAATTATAATATTATATTATAGTGAATTATCTTTTCGAGAGACTATAAAAGTAGATATATTAAGATATTGAACCATGTTAAAATAATTTGTGTTATTTTTCTCTTTTTTTATCGTTGTGTTTATAACTCTAAATTCTCCTAACAGAAATAAAGGCCTGAATTGATTAACCAAAGTGAACTCAATGTATCACAAGTACATCTAAACTATAGGAAATTAATATCAAGCAACATTGACTCAAAACAATCCAAAAAATGCAATATCACTCAGTCCACATCATTATAAAAATCATACAAGTAATTTCATTGTTGAATTAAGTTAAAAGACCCACGCAAACTCATCAACCAAAAACAAAACAACATTCATCGTCAAACTTTATATTTCAAAATTAAATTACATATATATATTTTTAAAATTCTTCCAATTAGGCTCAAATCAAATATCAATTTCCATTTCTCAAACTTACTTTATATTCAAGAAGAAAAATCATTTGAAAATTGATTTTTGACATTTTTTGAAAATATCATGAGCGGTGACCTCCCTCCTCTACGTCTAATTGCCGCAAAAGGAGGTGTCTTGATTGCCTCAGGAAATTGGAAAAATGAGAGGCTAGCTTATTGCTAACGGCAATAACTTCAGATCTCATTTTGTCAAAAAAAAAAAAGAAAATTCATAGACACTAATGTAAAAATGACCCAAATCACATGGCACTTTTTTATACTTATCTATTTTTTATTATTATAAAATAAAATACAATACAAAGACAGGTTATATGAGATGATAAATTATCATAAGATATAATACATACTGAAAATATTTCTACTTACTGTAGATATTAACAAGCAAACAAACAGACAAATTTCAAGCTGAAATCTTTGATTCAATCTAAACAAATAAACAAGCAAACTTCATGCCAAAGTCCCTAATTCAATGTAAGCATGCATACAAACCAAATTATTGTTACTCTTTTGCTTCATGCTAAATATGAAGAACAACACAAATAAAAATCGCCAAGCCCTTCATTTACACATGGATGACACACACATAGAAGTAAATTGACTGTGAACAAGTTATAGAAACAAGACAACTTATATGGTCTAATTTCATATAAGTTGTAGAAATAAGATTCTCGTAGATGAAATCAACATCAACAGAGATTCAGTTTCGTGAGGAAATAAATATTAAACTAAGCTCCACATGAAAACTTCTTATTGCTGAAGAGATGAAAATGATTTGTCACGTCATAAACCATGGACAGAAAGAAGACTTCAAGAGAATAAAAGAGATTGAAAGGATGGAGTACAAAGGGAAGAAGATGAGTTATTCATTTATAACCTTCAAATCCATTGATTGTCACTCCGTACAATTAATATTCATTGATTTTCAATAAATATGACCACAATAAGATCGTCACACGTATCAGTAGAAACCAGCAAAAAATAAATTAGTCAAATTTTCAATTGACTTCAACTGATTTCAACTAATTCAAAATTAATCAAAACCAAGTCAGATTTCAAGCAAGTACATATCTCAAAATGAAATTACTAGTTAAATTAAGTCTAAACTCAAATTTTTTAAGTTTAGGACCAAGTTTCTGCTAACTTCAACTAAATTTGTGTTATCTTCGATTAATCTTATACTGTTTTCGACTAAATTTATATTGAATTGACTTTAATATTACGTCTGAATAGTCAAAAAATTTATAATTTAGTTGAAAAAGTCTAAATTTTGGGCATTTGTATTGAATTACAGTAAAGTAAAATTAAAAGATAAGATTATTGTGATAAAATCTCAATTTTTATTATTAACGAGCATTATATGAGATAACAAATTATCCATATACAATATTACATTATTTGTCCTAAGATACAGTATAATAATACTAAAAGCTAACGATGAATTTGAAGATGTCTCTAAGGATGCCCTTATTGGCAGAAATTAAGAAACATGTCATACCCATTTTGAGAATAGAGTGCAAGAGAAGCAATATGCAACAATAGGTAAGAAACATCCCTTTAAGGATGCCCTTACTATCTTGCTAACATGCAAAGGTAAATTAATTGAGAACAGTTGACATGTGCAAGAGATGGATTGTGACGTCAAAGGCCATGGGAAGAAAGAAAACTTAAAATCAAGGATTAGAGAAGATTGAGAAGATGGAGTACAAAGGAAGAGAATGAGAAGTTATTTATAACCTCCAACTCCTTTGATAAAACAATTTTCAAGAGTAAAATGAGCAACATTTCAATAATACTAAATTTTCAAGAGTCAAGCAACATTTATTTCCACCATTTTTAGACTGATTCCGATTTAGTCAACTAATTTTCAAATGACTTTGACTTTCTACTTTAGTCGACAAAAAGTTGAAAATAGTCAAAATGTTCGAAAAGTACTCAAATTTGAGATTTTTAAATTGATTTCTACTAATTTCAGAATAATTCGACTAATTTCGACTTTTTAAACTGACTTCGACTTATTTTTAAAATTAACTTTGACTGATTTTTAAACATAAAGAAGATAAACATAAACAAACATAAACTTACAATTTAAATGAACGAGAATGAGCCTAGGGTTACTTCGTTTATGAAGCAGAGAGATAAACTTGCACATAAAATCTCTCGGATTCTGGGTGCATAGTTGAAAAATTATTTCACTTGATGTGAGGGTAACGTTGTGCTAAAAAGCAAAGAGTGTAAAAAATAAAAATTTTCAAAAACTAAAGTAAATTTTGCAAAAATCATTATACATAATATCATTTTAGGGTATGTTCCAAAAACTAGGCAATGCTAGAATTGTGTTCAATCTTGATCAACTCGCAGTTAATTTGATGCATTTTATATTTATGGGCAAAGATATAAATAAGACTCTAAATTATATTATTATACTCACTTAATCCTTTTTACTTTTTAATGGTTTAAATAGACCCCTAAAGTTTTTAATATAGTATATATAAGCCTCCTAAAAAATTTTAATTTGACTTGAATAAATCTAATTTAGACGAAAATGTTAAGTCTCCATTTAAATTAGGTCTATTTGAGCCAATTTAAAAACTTTAAGGGGTTTATTTGTACTTTTACCTTTTCTTTTCAATCTAACCTTATCTATTTTATTATTTGTTTTTCTTTAAATTTTTCTAGAACAACATTTTTTTATTTTAATTTAATACATAAATAAATTATTAATAATATTATATTTGGATTAATAATTTATCCGAGTGAATTAATATTATTTATTCTAAAATATGTGTTTTAATAAATGAAAGATTTTGTAATTTTTTTATTATCATATATCACTTAATTTAAATAATTTAATTTAATATTTATAACAAATAAAATTAAATTAACTCTAAAAATTGTCTAGTTGACAAATGAGTTTATTTATTTTCTTATTGATTTTAATTTAATTATTATGATTATACCATAAGTGATAATTTGTTTCTTATTTACAAATTTAACTATAAAATGAACTTAATATGATACAATAAAATTACACATGATATTATTTATTGCGAAAAAGATAAATAAAATAAAATTGTAATTTCATAAATTTTAAAATACTTAATCTAAATATAATATTATTAATAACTTATTTATTTATTAAATTAAAATAGATAAAAAAAATGTTGTACATTGAAATTTTTTTTAAAAAATAAATAATAAAATAGATAAGCTTAAATTGAAAATAAAATTAAAAGGTACAAATAAACTGCTAAAATTTTTAATTTAGCTCAAATAAACTCTTTAGAAGAAAACTTAACATTTTCGTCTAATTTAGGTTTATTTGAATTAAATTAAAAAAATTTAAGGATAAATTTGCACTAAATTAAAATTTTTAGGGACTTATTTGGATCATAAAAAATTTTAACTGAATAAAATTGTCACACCCTAAGATTATCGGTGTGACGGTCATAGGGAAAGAGTATGCATAAGGCCACCATAAACCTGTAGAACACAACATAACATGGATCTCATACACACCATATCTAAATGTACTTATATATATATCATTATGCATAGTCATTCTTTTGAATCATATAGTCATAATCATCATATCATGTTGTCTCCTCTTGTTTCCTATCAATCAAAGACACATTTAACATCAATATGGAACAAGGAAAACTTTACAAGGAATGCCATCAAGGCAAAAAAAAAAAAAACATCCTTTATATCTAACTACGGAGTTTTAGAGTATGCTCCTCAAATAACATAAATATGTAATTACAATGATGATTATCAAAAATTACATAGAGTCTTCTTGTGGAAAATAAATCAAGAAGCTTTGTCTTCTGGATTAGCTCGCTCTCGAGCTACACTATCACCTGAAATCCACAGAAGATGAGTAAGCCCTCAACTTAGTAAGATATAAACATGCAATGTTTTAAGTTAAGCTAAAGAACTTGGATATCGGTCAAGAATATACACATACATATACTTATATTTGGGCATGAAAGAATTATAAGAAGAAGAATCTATAAACTTGTACTTGAAAGAACATGAGTGCTTATAATAGAATAGCACTATCAAATCATATCATGTGATAGAACTGATAGCATGAAAACACATTGAAAGCCTTGCTACCTTATCGTGATATATATGTTTGGCCGAGCATATGCCTAGAGTTCATGCCCCTTCTAGGTGAAACACTAATAAAAACCCTATCAGCTGGGTTTTCATTGTGCACATTAGACCAATCAATTTACTCATTGGAAAAAGCATTCTATACATATTCATGAGCTCATAAAGCTTGAAATTTTCAAAGAACATATTGGTCACAAGACCATCAAACATATAAACATATATATTCATTCATTTACATAATTAAGTTTCATTATGAACTTGGTCCAAAGAGAAATAACCAAGTCATTTTCCAACATACAAGTGGCTACTTATAAAAGGCGAGAAATAATTTATTGAATAGGCTATTAAACATGTATTTCATATCATGGAGAACATATATGGAGATTTAACAATATATCTCATAAGGAGCAATATGCATATACATTGTTCATACTTACTTCAAAGCAATTATGCTTGCTAATCCACTCAAACACTTGAGTAAGAAGTAGTCATTTATATTCTCTTAAATTATCGTCCTAAACCAAAATCCTCAAATATCCAAAAGTATGGTTTGCTTAAACATGCTCATACAAGATAAATCCTTATGATTCTAAAAATCTTTAAGAGTTTAAATATGATTTCTAATATCAATTTAATAATCTTTTAGAAGAATATAAAAGATTGGGATGAATAGCTACTATTCATCCAAAAATCCTAAATCCATCAATCTTTCATATAATCCATAATAAATACCTTTTAATACTCATAAATAACTTATATTCATCTATTCTAACTATGGATTAACTTAACTTGAACTTAGAAATGAGTTTGGAGTAAATATCTTGCAACCCTAGAAATGGAGATTCTTGAAAAATCTGGAATCTTAGTATTCTTAGAGGTTTGATTTTTGAATTTTGGGTTATTTGAGATGTAATAAATATTTAAGAATAGATTTTAATGAGTGATTGGGTGATTGAAGTATATTTATGAAGAAAGAGAGAAGGGAAGACGAAATAGAAGAGCTTGAAATGAAGAAATGATGTTTGGATATATATAGGCCCAAGTTTTCACACCGTGATGAGAGACTTCACTGCCATGAAAGCCATTATTCATGCTTGGGATAGAAAATATTTTCACTATCATGAAGGGTATTTCACGTTCGTAAAGGCCAATTTGAGGACACTTGAAAATCATAGAGAAAATATTCTCACGGTGGTGAAAGGTTTCTCATGCCCGTGAAGAGTATGCAAAGTGGGAATCTCTCATGTTTCTCCATTTTAACTTATCCAAAACTCAAACAACTCAGCTAAACCATGCACAATACTTTAAACTCAAGCATAACACATAATGTATCATTATAAATCTATTATAAGAGTAATCTATACTCAACATACATTCTTAGAGCATCTATCATGCACATATACACATGAAATCATCTAATGTGCATCAAATAAAACACAAGTAAATCTAATGTATACATTCTCAGCCTTGCAACCCAAGCACCGGGTATTATATTCTCCCCATTTTAAGAAAATTCGTCCTCGAATTTTAAGAATTACCTTACTCTTAAAACAAATGGGGGTACTTATCTTGCATGTTCTGCTCACTCTCCCAAGTGCACTCTTTCATGACTTGGTTCTTCAAGAGGAACTTAACCATTGCTATATCCTTATTTTGCAGTCTCTTGATCATTCGATGCACAATAGCGACTGGAATCTCTTCATATGTTAAATTTTGTTGAAGGTCTACTATTGAAACTTGCAGCACATGAGAAGAATCGGCGACATACCTCTGAAGCATTTACATATGGAATATTGGATATACATTATCCATGTGAGGTGGCCACGCTAACCTATATCAGACTTCTCCAATCTTGCTCAAAATCTCGAAGGGTCCAATGAATCGTGGAGATAGCTTACCTCTCTTACAAACCATATAACTCCTTTATAGGTGAGACATTTAGAAACACTAGATCTCCAATTGAAAACCGAAGGTCCTTCCTTTTTGGATCTGCATAACTCTTTTGGTGACTGAAAGTTGTCTTTAATCTTTCCCTGATAAATGAAATCTTTTCAGACATACATCATATCAACTCGGGTCCTTCGATATGCTTCTCTTCAACCTCATCCTAATACAAGGGAGATTTACACTTTCTACCATATAAAGCCTCATAAGGGATATCTGAATTGTTGAATGATAGCTGTTGTTGTAGACAACCTCTATCAATGGCAAGTGAATATCCTAATTCCCTCCAAAGTATAGAATTTACATTCTCAACATATCTTCTAGAGTTTGGATGGTCATCTCTAATTTTCCATCCGTATGTGGATGAAATATTGTGTTGAAATCGAGTTTTATACCCAAGCACTCTTGCAATTTCTGCAAAAATCTTAAAGTAAACTAAATACCTCTATCTGAGATGATCGAAATTAGAATCCCATAAAGTCTGACTATCTCATCTTCGTATATCGGTGCATACTGAGAAGCTGTGTAGGTCATCTTGACTGGTAAAAAGTAAGCTGACTTGTTCAATCTATTTATAATGACACAAATCGAATCGTCCTTTCGAAGTCTTTGGCAGTTTTACCATAAAATCTATAGTTATTCTCTCCCATTTTCATTATGGCAATGGCAATTGTTGCAGTAGTCCCAAAGGCTTCTGATACTCGAACTTAACTTATTGATAAGTCAAACACTTAATCACATACTCAGCAACATCCTTTTTCATTCCACTCCGCCAATAAGAACTCTTGATGTTATGGTATATCTTTGTTGTACCTGGATGCACATTGCAATTGGAATGATGGGCTTCCTTGAGAATCACATCTCTCAATCCATCCACCGTTGGAATACATAATCTATTGCCCAATTTGATTGTGCCATCAACTATACCAAATCCTGGAGCTCTTCTGTTCCCACATCGTTCTTCAGCTTCGCCAACTGAGAATTTTTATCTTGTGCTTCTCTAATATGATCAATGAGTACTAGTTTGACTTGAAAATAGACCAAAAGTACACCAAATTCTGACAAATCAAATCCAATCCTTATGTCCTGCAAACTTTGCATCTCTCTCACTAGATATCTTATACTACCTTGGATATGGGCTAAAGTCCGCAAAGATTTTCTGCTCAAAGCATCCGCTACCACATTAGTCTTTCCTAGATGGTACAAAATCTCACAATCATAGTCTTTTAATAACTCCATCCATCTCCTCTATCTAAGATTGAGATCCTTCTGTTGAAAGATATACTTCAAACTCTTATGATCTATGAAGACCTCACACTTCTCTCCATACATGTAGTGTATTCATATCTTCAAGGAAAATACGACTGCTTCCATCTTTAGATCATAAGTAGGATAATTTACCTTATACTTCCTCAACTACCTAGAAGCATAAGCTATCACACTACCATGCTGTATAAGTACACATACAAGTCCCACTCTCGATGCATCAAAGTACACCATATATCCTCCTTCACCTGATGGTAGAGCTAAAACAGGTATCGTGGTGTGACAAGTCTTCAACTTATAGAAACTCCCTTCACATGTATTCGTCCATTAGAATTTCACTTGCTTTTGAGTAAGCTTAGTCAAAGGTGTGGCAATCTTGGAAAAGTCTTGCACAAACCTACTATAATAACCTGCCAAACCCAAGAAACTTCTAACCTTTGAAATATTCGTGGGTCTAAGCCAATTAAGAATTGCTTCCACTTTCTTAGGATCAATCTTAAGCCCTTCTTTGCTCACCACATGCCCAATGAAACAAATGTTATCGAGCCAAAATTCACACTTGGAGAACTTAGCAAAAAATTGATGCTCCCTCAAGGTCTAAAACACAATTTGAAGATGTTCCTCGTGCTCTTCCTTACTCTTAGAATATACAAGAATATCATCGATAAACACAATGATAAACTTGTCTAGAAATGGCCTGAACACCCTATTCATTAGGTCCAATAAAGTAGCTAGTACATTAGTCAACCCAAATGACAACACTAGAAACTCATAATGTCCATACTTGGTTCAGAAAGCCGTCTTTGGTACATTCTCATTTTGAATCCTCAACTGATGATAGCCTGGCCTCAAGTCTATCTTAGAGAAATGACTAGCACCCTACAACTGATCGAACAAATCATTTATCCTTGGTAAGGGATACTTATTCATGATGGTAATTTTGTTGAGCTATCTATAGTCAATACATAATCTCATAGAGCCATCTTTCTTCTTCACAAAGAGTACTGGTGCACCCCATGGCGAACTACTAGGTCTGATAAATCCCTTATCAAGCATGTCTTGCAACTGGACTTTTAATTCTTTCAACTCAATTGGTTCCATATGATAAGGAGGAATAGATATCAAACTGATGCCAGGTAGTAACTCAATACCAAATTCTATCTCTCTATCTTGTTGCAATCCTGGTAACTCTTCAAGAAATACATATGAAAACTCATTAACAACTGAAATTTGCCCAATGTCTTTCATTTCCTTCTGAGTATCTCAGAAATAAGCCAAATACCCTTAGAAACTCTTCCTCAACAATCTCCTCGCCCCAATGGCTAATATCACATTATATGATACTTTGCTTCTCTCCCCTTGAAACCCTTGAAACTCAAACTCCTCACCTGAATGTGGCTTGAAAATAATTGTTTTTCTATTACAATCTATACTGTCATAATACTTGGACAACCAATCCATACCTCATATTATATCAAATTCCAACATATGCAATTCAATCAAGTCCACATTCAAACTCTTACCACTTATACTAACCACACATGAAGGATAAAAGTTTTGAACTTCAATCTCTTCCTCTAAAGGAGTAGAAACAACCAATGTATTCTCAACCAATTTATATAGAACATGCAACTTCTTAGCAAAACAAGACGATACAAAAGAATGCATAGCTCCTAAATCAAACGACACTCTAGCATTTAAAGCTTGAATTGGAAGAATACCTATAACAACCGTGTTAGATGTTTGGCCTTATGATGTGCTAGAGCAAAAACTATTCCTCTGCCACTGCCCATAGGTGCTAATCCTAAAGCCTGTGCCATATGCTGACCTGATCCTCTGCCAGTCTCTAGAGTCCTACCCAAAACACCTCGGCCTAAGTGTAGTTGTTGGCCAAAACTCCTCTCCCTATCCATCTGAATTGTAGTCTAAAAAGTTTGGAGTCCAGCTTCAAAAGATGGTTGTGAACAATTCTTAAGTAAATAACCATGTTACCCACATCCATAGCATCTTCCTGACCCAAAGTAACAAGGTCCCTGATGGAGCTTACCACACATATGACATAAAGGGTCCATAGTCCTAGGTGGCGCATAACTGACTATACCATAACTCATATGAAGAGCTGGTTTGAGGGTATTCTGAATATGTTGTGATCTCCCTGAAGGTCCTCTGTACCCACTCTGAGGAGCTGACTAATGAGTTACTCCCATGTTCTTCACCCTATTTTCTTACTTAGACGAACTGCCCAACTAAGCTTTATTCTTCTCTTCTCTCTCAGATCTGACCTTCATCTCCATATTCTCAATTATTCTAGTTTTATCCATAAGTTTAGAGTAGGAGTCAAACTCAATTGCAGCTAAAAATTTGTATAAAGGGGTTATCAATACTCTACGAAATCTCTGAATTTGTGCCTCTTCTGCAGGCACTAAAGCTGGAGTAAACTTACTCAACTGGTTGAACTTTCGTGCATATTCTGAAACACTGATGCCAAGAGTCTGAACTAGCCTCTCAAATTCAATGAATTTGGCTTCCCTTTCTCTCTCCAAAAGGAACTCATTCATTATCAAATCCTTGAAATGCTCCTATGAAAATTCCTCATTTCTGTGGAGTAAACTAGAAATGCTTCTCTTATATCATTTCTTAGCCTCTGCCTTCATCAAATAGCCAATAAACTCTATGGCTCTTCTATCATGGGTTCTCAAAATCTGTACCTTATCTTTTATCTCTTCCAAGAAATATGTAGGATCCATCTGGCCTCTATACTCTGAGGGCTTAAACTTAAGGAACCTCTCAAAAGATACCTCATTTACCTGATGTACAATTGGTGGTGAAACTATAGGAGGAACAGGAATCTCTAGAGCTACCTACACTAGAAGTACCTATTATTATCTCTGTTGAGTAATGAACTCCGCTATCATCTCATAATTCCTCTATAACTAATCTAACTATTGGGTCATATTAACCACATCCACTTGTGGAGCAGGAGGAACCTCATCATCTCCAATCCCTCCTATAGAACCCTCCTCTGAAGAAAAATCTTGTCTAGGATGACCTCAACCTCGTCCTCTACCACATCGTGAAGGCATCTCGATACTGATAAGAAGAATAAACAACTTAGACTCATAATGCATACTTAATGCATATTTACACCAAATGAATAGACAATATAGACGAGACATGAATCTTATGCTCCGTAGTTATCTTAATCAACACTTAGAACATGCACTTCTATCTATCTATCTTATGGATTATAAACCTATAGCTCTGATACAACCTTTCTCACACCCCAAAACCACCGGTGCTATTGTTTTAAGGCAAGAGTAGGCATAAGACCACTATAAACCCGTAGAACATAATATAACCAAGATCTCCTACATACCATATATATATATATATATATATATATCATGCATATATCAACCGATCAATGACACATCTAATACCAGTATAGAACAAGGTAAATGTTATAAGGAATGCCACAAAGGCAACAAAAGAATAACATCCTTTGTATCTAACAATGGAGTTCTAGAGTATACTCCTCAAACAACATAAATAAATAATTACAATGATGATTATAAAAAATTACATAGAGTCTTCTTGTGGAGAATAAATCAAGAAGTTTTGTCTTCTGAATTAGCTCGCTCTCGAGCTACACTATCACTTAAAATCCATAGAAGAAGAATAAACCTTCAACTTAGTAAGATAGAAATATACAATGATTTAAGTTAAGCCAAAGAACTTGGATATCGATCAAGAATATACATATACATATACTTATACTTGGGCATGAAAGAATTATAAGAAGAAGAATATATAAATTTGTACTTGAAAGAACATGAGTGCTTACAATAGAATAGTACTATCAAATCATATTATGTGATAGAATTGATATCATGAAATGCATCGATAGCCTTACTACCTTATCATAATACATATGCTTGGCCGAGCATATTCCTAGAGCTCATAACACCCTCTAGGTGGAATACTAATAAAAACCATATCATTTGAGTCCCCATTGTGCATATTAAACCAATGAATTTACTCTTATTAGGAAAAACATTATATACATATTTTAAGCTCGTAAAACTTGAAATTCTCAAAAAACATATTGGTCACAAGACCATCAAACATATAAACATATATATTCGTTCATTTACACAACTAAGTTTCATTATGAACTTGGTCCAAAAATAAATAACCCAATCATTTTCCAACATACAAGTAGCTACTTATAAAAGGTAAGAAATAATTTATTGAATAGGCTATTAAACATGTATTTCATATCATGGAGAACATATATGGAGATTTAATAATATATCTCATAAGGAGCAATATGCATATACATTGTTCATACTTACTTTAAAGCAATTATTCTTGCTAATCCACTCAAACACTTGAGTAAGAAGTAGTCCTTCCTATTCTCTTGAATTTTCTTTTCCTAACCAAAATCCTCAAATATCCAAAATTAGGATTTTCCCAAACATGCTCATACAAGATAAATCCTTATGATTCTAAACATTTTTAAGAGTTTAAACATGATTTTTAATATCAATTTAATTATCTTTTAAAAGAATATAAAAGATTGGCATAAATAACTATTATTCACCCAAAAATCCTAAATTCATGAATCTTTCATATAATCTATTATAAATACCTTTTAATACTCATAAACAACTTATATAAATTTATTCTAGTTATAGATTAACTTAACTTGAACTTAGAAATGAGTTTGGAGTAAATATCTTGAAACCTTAGAAATAGAGATTCTTGAGAAATTTGGAATCTTAGTGTTATTGGAGGTTTGATTCTTAAATCTTGGGTTATTTGAGATATAATAAATGTTTAAGAAGAGATTTTAATGAGTGAGTTGGTAGTTAAAGTGTTTTTATGAAGAAAGCGAGAAGGGAAGATGAAATAGAAAAGTAGAAAATGAAGAAGATGAAATAGAAGAGATGAAAATGAAGAAATGATGTTTGGGTATACATAGGCCCAAGACTTCACGCCCATGAAGAGAAACTTCTCAGTCGTGAAGGCTACTGTTCATGTTTGGGGCCGAAAACATTTTCACGACTGTGAAGGGGTGCTTTATGCCTGTGAAGGCCAATCTAAGAAAACTTGAAAATCATACAAAAAATATTCTCACGGTGATGAAAGGTTTCTCACGTCCGTGAAGAGTCTGTTAAGTGGGAATCTCTCATATTTTTTCCATTCTAACTTGTCCAAAACTCAAACAACTCAACTAAAGCATGCATAACACTTTAAATTCAAATATAACTCATCATGTATCATCATAAATTCATTCTAAGAGTAATCTATACTCAACATACATTTTTAGAGTATCTATCATGCATAAATACACATGAAATCATCTTACCTGCATCAAATAAAACACAAATAAATCTAATACATATATTCTAAACCTTGAAATCTAAACACCGGGTATTATAAAAATATTATAATTTAGAGATTTATTTCTACATTTATCCTACATTTATCTAAGTATCCAGCGTTCAAAAACCCTAACTCTACAACTATCGTGAACCCTTTATTTCTATTACACTGGGCTAATGAATAGCAGACTCTGAAAATTTGGAATTGATGAAATTAAGCACACAATGGTCAAGATTCAAGTATTTATGGGAGCACCAAATCTTCAATTACAATTATAACCCCTTCATTTGATCGGAGTACAAATTGACCACAACTATTTTTTTATCTTGTTTTTAATATTATAAAAGGTATTTTAATCATTTACAATAAATTTAATGAAAAAAGGAAAAAAAAATAAATGAAATGATCAAACGAAACCAATAGTTAGTTTTTAAAAAAGGATGAATTAGTTAATTAAGTTAAATTTTATGAATGAAATAATAATTTATAATTTCTTATTTGACGACCTCAATCCCTAATTTAGCTTTTATCTTTTACTTTCCAGATGTTTTAATTTTTATAAGAATTAAAAATTTATTTTCTAATTATTTAAAATTTTAAATATATATATATATATATATATATATATATA
>CANXYC010150114.1:0-17727 GCA_948193065.1 Aleurites moluccanus | reverse complement strand
AAAATGTTAAGTTCGCATGTATATATTTATATATATTGAGTATAATAAATGTTTGTGTAATCATATATGATTGTGGTGTATGTTATATATATATAGTGATGGTAATATTGAGATTGTTTGGAGATCCAGAGGGATCCTGGTGGTTGAGATGAGATGGAATCTTATAGAAGTGCTATTTATGTGTTTTGTTTTCTTAGGCATAGTCCAAATTTTAGAGGAGGTGCTGTCGAATTTTCTTCAGCATTTTATATTTATTTTGAATGATATTTGTTTAATGCATGCCATATAGATAGTTATTGGGTTCTACGCGGTACTGGTCGCTTATGCATCACCCATACCCTAGGACCGTCACGACTTCCGAGATAGGTCGTGACAAGGTAAGGCGTTCTGACACTAACACACACTTGATTTAGAATATAAATATTAGCATTGATAACAAATATTAAACAAAGATATTGTTAATCAAATATATTAGATAACAATGAAAATTTCATAATAATAGGATTATAATATAACAGTGAGTTAGTTCTAAATAAATAGATAACATACCCAACTCAATAATTATAATAATGGGTAACAAAAAATATTTTAGGTTAAGCAACATTTATTTCAAAGGGATTTAACGATTTAAATGAATATATAGATATGCTCATAATAGAATTTGGGTTCAATGTAACATAAGCAAAAATATAACATATACAATTATATACACAATACATATGCACAACTCACCTCCAATAGAGTAAGCAATCCAATTTAGAGCTCAAAGACTCTTGATCAAGCACTAATTAATTTCAAAGTTCATTCAATATGCAACTCTAAACACAAGTTCAACAAAATAAAATTTAGGGTTTTCCTTATCCAATGTCATCTATACCAAAATCTTGCAAATTATAGACTCTCTAACTCCACTTAGATGTTTCTTAAACTTAATTGATCAATCTTAAAGAATTTTATAGAATATTAGAGAAATGAGCACTATTCATATAACTATTCATCATTTTCCCTAATTCTCCCAATCAATATTATCTTTAACCATAAGTACATATACATACTCCCCATAATTCAAACATAATTATTCTGACAACTCATAACCTCAAATCATAACAAAAATAGAGTTATAGAGAAAATACATCTTTCTCCTCAAGAGATGATTTTGGAGAAATCTTAATCTTTTGGAAGATTTAACGGACTTCTTATAGTATTTCCTTCCCAAAATGAGGCATTAGTTATGTTATTAATACCTTAGAAGAATGAGTAGAGAATTCTAGGTTTTAAGATGAATAAATGGAGAAGAAAGATAGCAAAAATGGGAAAAAAATGAAGTGACAACTATTTATAAGGGACTGTTAATGTTCACCTAGAGAAGATTCACTTGGCAGCACAATTTAAACTGGATATATCTTGAGCTACATATATTCAATCACGTCAATTCTTTTTTTCTCTTAAACTAGACACATAAGCTACAACATAACAAAAATTAAGCTCAAAATATGTACAACATAATTTATGGTGAATTTTCAATATTGAATATGTCTCACTGCAAGTGCCATCTTGGCAGACTTTGTTTCCATGACTATATCTCTAAATGTGCATATCCAATTGAAAAATTAATTTACATGCCCTAGATAACACATAAATGAACATTTTTCATGTTTTAAATTTTGTCCAATTCAGCCTCTAAGATCCTTAAATTAATTGCACAATCTCAAACTACCTACAAAAGTAAAGTAGCAACTTGAACTAGTCCTGATCAAAGTTAATTATCTCCGCACACTCATAAGATTTTACAAAACTGACTTAAAGACATATAGATGGGATATAAATATACAACTTTTAAGTTTTATACTTTTCCAAATTCTTTATTTAATGCTCTGAAAATGGAGTTTCAACATTTAGCTCACTTCCAAATCACAAAATCCTTAAAACCCTTTATTACAACTAATACATTTTTCTTCCTTCCCAAACTAACACAAACCAAAACTAAAATCCAAATCAAATCTCAAAGGTTAAAAAAATTATCTAAACACTTTAGACAAACTATGATAATAGAAATCAGAGCAGAACATAATAAAAAATAATTATGAATATTACAAACAATTCGAACTTATACAAAAAATAAAAATTATTACATACACAACCCATAACATATACAAAGCAGATAGAGGGTATTATAATTATCAAGTGCGATCGGACTTGATAGACCATATTTGAGAATATTTAGAAGGCAATGACAATAAAAATCAAATCTTATCATTTTAGTACTTCTTTGACGCGATATTTAATTATCATTTTGTAATTTTTTTTAATTACATAATATTTAATTATATTTTTTCTCGTTTAAATGTTTGAAACTTATCTGACAATTAAAAAAAATTATATTATTAATATTTAATTAATTATGAATTACAATATCTAAAAATTAATAGTTTATTTTTTAATATAAAAGATATTATTTTTTAAAATAAATAAATTTTATAAAATAAAAAATTTATTATTTACCAAAAAAAATTAGGATAAATTTTTTTTCCCAAAAAATAATAAATTATATTTAGAAAATAATAAAACACTTGTTAGAAAATAAATATATTTAGTTTGTAATATATATTGTGAATGATTAAAATAATGTGTGATTTGGTAGTAGGTCCATGCGATTATTTTTTTTCAGAGTGTAATCCATTGTAGGGGAAAGTATAATAGGAGAGGTTGTAATGAAGTAATGATGTAGCATAAGCTATTACACCCTAATAGTGTAAACCACAGTAGATATTCTTAAAAGGACTTTATAGTAGGCATGATCATGATCCAATTTGAAATTAAAATCGAATTGAATCTACACCAAAACCAAACTAAAACCATCCATAAACTGAAATCTAGTTGTTACTATAAGGTTCGATTTCAATTCTCATAATTTTGGAACCGGTGATTTCGATTCAGTTCAAACTGAAAAAGAAAAAAAGAAATGTTGCCTACAGGCAGGCCTAGACGGTGTAGCCTATATAGTTTTTTTTTTTTTTTCATTTTTCATTTTTTCTAATTTACTAAAATAATAGTCAAAAAAGGCTAGTTTTTAAGAGTATTTTAGGAAAAAAATTAGGAATGCCTATAAATATTAGTATTTTATTTATTATTTTCTTCACAATCTCTCAATTAGCATCCAAATTCTCAATTAATTTTAATTTTAATATCTTATAATTTCAATTTCTCAATTAGCACCCAAATTCTCAATTAATTTAATTTAATTATCTCCTTAATTATTCTAATTTTTATTCTATTAGCATTATTAATTATTTACTCTTAAAAGTCCCTTTGACAATGAAGGGAAAATTAGTTGGTGTTTAAAATTAAAGGCAAATTAAATATTGTTGCAAGGAAGAGAAGAAAAAAAATAAAGACACAAGATTTTATATTGGTTCGTCCAACTCTTTGCCTATATCCACCTTTTAAGATCACACTTGAGTATTTTACTTGATCCTTTTGTGGGTGCAAGATCATACACAAGTGTTTAGGTTCACACTCAAATATTACAAAGTGTTTTCACAAGCTCACATTCCAAACCTTTATAATTGTTTTACTATGACTCACACTCAAACCTATACAAATATTTTTCTAAGGTTCACACTAAAATCCTTAAGAAATACAAAAGATGAGAAGAAGAAAATCCCCTCAACTTATCCCAACTCTCAATAAATCAATGAGTTCTAACAACCTCAAAGATTTAACAAGCAATAGCACACAATTATTGTTTTATAATTAAGAAGCTCTTCAAGCCATAAATATGAATGATTTAGTGAAATAACTCAATGAATGGTTCTCAATAGTTGTTCTCTTGTCTTTAAGCTTCTCACCAACTCATATTTATAGCTCTGCATGAAATAGAGTTGTTTTTCCTTAGTAAATGCAATTAAGTGTAGTTGAAAGTTTTTCCAACGGCTAGTTTTTTATCCTTATTTGCCAAGTCGCGATTGCGACTGCAAAATTGCGCCTGCGACTTGCCTGGTTCTGATGAACTTCACTGTTGCAACTTTCCTTTCGTGGCTATGACTTTCTTCGAGTCGCGCCTGCAAATAATGCCATGTTATGGACTTGGGCTTCTGGGCCTTCTGGAGTCTTTAGTTGCGTCAGTGACTTTCCTAGTAGCGGCAGTTATTCATAGTAGTGCCTGCTACTTCAATTGTAGCACTCGCGAGTTCTGCTCTTCCAGGGTCTTGGCTACTATCTTAGTAACAGTTGTGATTTTTAATTCTCCTCTGCAATTCTATGTCGCGGTTGCTACTTCTTCAGTAGCACCGCTACTTTTGTAAATTTTGCAACTTGAGTTCTAAAGATTTATTTTGTACATTTCTTAATTATGCTCCCTTTAGTATATTTACTCTTTCAAATGTGTTAAACTAATGATGTAGCACTAGTCATAATTTCTCATGCCTCAATCGACTCAAACAAATTATTAGTATAATTAACACATTGAAATATTTTATTATCATCAAAATCAACATCAAACCCAAAGGGTCCAACAATCTCCCTCTTTTTTATGATAACAAAACTATACATACAAGTATTTAATAATCAAACAACCAATTAAATGCAAATACTTGTATATATAAACTTCTCCTCCTTTTTTATATCATCAAAAAGATTTTTCTCCCTCTTTGAAAAAGAATAACTCAACACATAATGGGGTCCAAATTATTTATCCCCCTTATTTCTCCCCTTTAATAAGGTATCCAAGGGAACATCAAAGCAAAATTTCAAAACACATTTAAGCAATTAAACATGCTATCAATCAATTTTCATAGCACATGGCAATAAATATGCAAATCCATAGCATACCAACTTCTTAAATTGCAGAAGGGGTGAGAGATGAAACTTGTTTACCTCTCATGCTCTTTTCTATTGTGGCTTTCTATCATTGCTTAATTGGTAGTGCCTTCTAATATTTGAGCTCTTCAAATTATTGAATGCTTCATAATCATTGGTGCAAGGTCTATATGTCATTCTATTTCCATATACTTCATATACATAGGCTTTGTTTTCACTATTTCTCCTATGTGGAGGTCGTTAAATCATTTTTATTCCATCATTCTTCTTTAAAAATTTATGCATAAAAGAAATAGAAGAATGCATTTTAGTATCCTTTTTCCTTTGGGTCCACGAGGTTAGCATTAAGAGCATTCAAATTAATATACCCTAAATGCAATTTTTTGACATAGCATCTATAATTCGTATGACCAACTTTAGCACAATAATGACATTTCATTCTATGATGAACATTATTTCTTGGCCTAAAATGGGATATTAGTCTAGCGTATATAAATGAAGGTTTCTTTGACCCCATGTCTTAGGCATGTCATTCTTAGGTCTCATGACCTTGGGTGGAGGCATATAAGGCACATGTGAAGTGGAGCAAGATGCCTTAACAAAAGTAGTCATAAATGTGGATGACTCACCACCTTTATTATATCCAAGTCCAAACTTAATCGTTGGACACTTTTGAGATTCAAGATTCTCATCTAACTTATCTTTGCTCTTGCAAAGTTTGGATATAGACTCATTATGAGAAGCTAATTTATCCTTCAAATTTTTATTTTCTTTACAAATATTATTAAGACTTTGAGTCTTTTGAAGGATAATGTTTTCTAATTCACTTTTAGAGGCATTCAAAATAGTAATTTCATCTATATATATCACATTCATTCAAAATTTCATTTGACATTGTTTTCAAATTATCATATTTACTTTGTAACTTATGATATTTTGAAAGCAATGCTTTGTAACACCCCAGAAGGCTTAATGGATCAACATAGATTCAAAAAATGAAAATTATTCCAAATTGAAGAGTATGAAGAGTTATTAGTAGTTGATAAGTGAGATTAAGAAAAATCTTAATGAAGAACACCTTCTGATATTTGATTTTTAAGAGTTTCATTGTTTAAATTTTTCTCACATATCTTAAATTATATGGATTATTAATCAATTAAACAATAAATTGAAGAATATGATGGGTTAATTAGTAAGTAAGAAAGTAATTTAGGAAAAATCATAAATTATTAATTTTTTGGAGTTTTATCGAATTGGACTCGGAATAAAAATTCTTTAGCCATTATGGTTGATTAATTGAATTGAATTAAGGTGTATTAGGAGATGAAAGATTCCATTAGACTTGAATGAAAAGGGATTTATGGACTTGATTGAAAAGAATTTAAAAGATTAGTGGTTACAATTATAAATTAGGAAAATTATGGGTCAAATTATAATTTCTCAAAAATTATGGGACCCATCAGGTTTTAATTTATTTTAATCCAAATTTATCTAGAAAATTCTAAGTTTCTCCCTAATTGGGTTGGCCACTACATGTAAGTCCTTAGAATTTTTATTATTATTAATTCATTATCTGTTATTTTCTACAAATTAGATGGAAACACATGTCTTATTTCTAGAGTTTTCTATTTCTACCCTCATTTCTTTCTTTCATTTTTATTGAACTCATAAAAAGGAGTATTGATAATTAAAAAGTGAGGATTAGAAAATAATTTGGAGAGCATTTTTAAGCTTATGGCCAAACCCTTCCTTGGTCATCCTCTCAAAAAAAATTCTTAACTTTTTTCTTCCAAATCACCATATCATTAGTTTCTAAGGTCCTTTAAGAATTAAGGAAGGTAATTATAAGTTGATAATGTGATTGAAAGGCTAAGGAAGAGGAAGGAAAAGCAAAAGAAAACTATAGGAGTTCAAATATTTCAAGTTAAGGTAACTCTTCTAACTTAATCTCTAATTCATTTATTTGATTTCTATGGTTAGTAAGTGATAGAAATAATGAAAATAACTAGAATATGTGATAATATTGATGATTGATGATGTTATAGTGATTGGAGATTAGGGCTTGATTATATAAATTCTAGGTTTTGAATTAAAGAAGGGAAATGATTCAAGCTAAATTTGAGTTAGTGAAAGTGTATCCTAGAAAGGATTCTGAAATTTTGGAAGGGAACAAAAAGTTGCATCATAAATTCTGTAACCTTAGAGACAGCTTTTAGGAAAGTATAAAACATGAAATTTATATATTTAGCTCTTAAATAGATGCCTCTTAAATAGTTTTACAAAATTTGAAGTAAGGAGATATTAGGTTATAAGTGAAACTGGTCCGGTTTGACAGTATTGCAAGAATGCTACTGTATTTTATTAATTTGGAGACTTTAAATTTTTAATTAGGAAACGTACAAAACATGAAAAATGTTCATTTATATATTATCTAAATACTTGTGAAACAATTTTACAATTGGATATGTATAGATTGAGTTATAGCTATAACAGTGAATTCTACCCAGATGAGAGCACAGCAGGGTTGACTTCAAATGACCATCATAAATTATGTAGTGATTGGATTAATCTAAATTTTGAATATGCTATAGGATCATGACTCTAGTTAAAAAAAATTAATTGAAGAAATTTAACAAGTATAACTCAAGATACCAGAAAATAAGTTAAGGCTGCTAGTAGTGAACATTAAAGAAAAACCTTAGATACAATCCATAGTATTTGGGGGAAAGCTTAAATTGAGTTTTATTATTATAAATTGAAATAAAATTGACTGTTAATTTGATGTTTAATTGTTTGTAGCACTAAAATAATATGGAAAGGATGATGGGAATGATGAACATAAGCATATGTGTTTACTTAGAGAATTGAAGTTCAAGTTATGGATTTTAAAAGATTTTGGCTAATCTAGCAATTGAGGTGAGTTATAAATGTATTATTATACTTACAAATAGCCTTATTTGAAATTATGAAAGCTTCCCCTTGAATCCCTCCTTTTGGAAGAAGCATTATGTCCCTTTTTCTTTTGTATTTTGTTGGCAATTCATGCCATTATTTAGCTCAATCCTCTTGATATTTGAATGAGTTTGATTCCTAAATTCTTTGTTTGGATTGTGGTCTTGATTACTGATAAATTGGCTTAGCCAATATTACCCAAAAATCCTACTTGTTACTTGCTAAATTGATGCACACCATGTGTTTGAAAAAATGTCTCAATGAAACCAACTTCTAATCACCAAATGTTTGACCTATATTGTATCATCATTTAACACGTTGACACCAAAGGTACTTAAACCTAGTCTAACCTAATGGCGTTGGTTCAATTTCATGAGTAAATCTTTTCTTGATTATTATTGCATTGTTGTTACACTACCTTTAGAGACCTAATGTGTTCATTAAACTATTGATTGAAGTAACATGATTTATCTTGTACCATTGACATTATATGAGAGCTTAATTGTGCCTTTGAACTCCATTGTATCAAAATTATAATAACATAATAGAATTACTTTCCAATGGGGTAATGGGTGAGTACCATCAGCGATATTCACATTGACTGATTCATTAACCCTAGCCAGGAAGTGTTAAGTCCTAGCCATAAGGTCTGATCAACCTTATATTATTTCACGAGTTTAAGCTACTAAAATGATGCTCACAAGACTTTTTGACGAGCATGAGGCCCTATATCTCTTATGTTCCATTTTCAATTATGTTGCCTAACCATTATTTCATGTGACCCTAATATATATTATTTGTTTACTTGTTATTTTCCCTTTATATTTGTTAACTCACAAATGTTATAAACTTTACTTGACATGAGCATTTGGTGGATTTTTTCATTCTTTACTAAGCCTATATGCATAATAATATGTTTATAGGTCACTGAATAATTATACTCACCTCTTTAGTAGTTTAACAATTCCAGGTCCAAAGTAGATCATAGAGGTTCCCAAGGCATCTTTCTTCGTTTAGTGAAACCGATCCTTTTTGTCATATAAATTTCAAAATATGTTGCTTTTGTTACTTCATTGAAGCTCCATGATTTAGTGAGCTAAATGTTAGTTTATATGTCTAAATAAGTAATTAAATTATGTAAAATTATTTACTTAACACATTATAAATTATGTGAGATAAATATTTTAAGATAATAATGTGTTGGGTGATATGTGAGTCCTATGTTAGAAACGATAGGGATTATAATGATAGGGATTATATATGTTTTAATAAGAGAAATACGAGATTTATAATAGGGAGTTTTATGGATGTTGGTTGTATAGGCAGGTCCCACATCCTAAGACTGTCATGTTCCATTTATGGGACGTGACATGCTTCCATCATTTGCATAACATCAGTATCATTAGTGAAGTTTGAATTACTTACCTCACTTGAAAAATTATCCTCATCAATTATTATGAAGCATAGATTAGCAACCTCCTATTTGCTACCTTCATCATCATCATTATCTAAGTCACTTGAATCATCCCAAGTGGCAGCCAAAATTTTCTTCTTGAAATTCTTCTTATTTTTTAGCTTTGGGCATTCAGATTTAATGTGATCATACTTGTCATATTTGAAGCACTTCACTTGATTGTTTCTTTGATTATCTAGCTTTCATATGGCTTCTTGCTTCTAAGGATTAAATTCTTTATTTTTAGTGTGAGCATAGCCATGTCTTCATCATCTTCCTCCTCATCACTTCCACTTATAGATGTCTCTTTTGAAGCAAGAAAAGCCAACCTTTTGTTCTTTTCTTCAACTTTGCCTTGAGACAAGGTAATCTCATGAGTAAGTAACTTACCCATCAATTGTTGGTAGGGTGCTCAAGTTATTGGCTTCCTCTATAGAAGTGACTCTTGCTTCCCAATCTATATTGGAAAGGACTCTTAGGATCTTGCAATTTATATCTTCAAGGGAACATGTCTTCCCCAGCTTCCTCATTTAATTAACAATCACTATGAGACAATTGTATATTTTAGACACCTTTTCATTGGGGTGCATTTGGAATAGCTCATAGTCTTGATTAAGAATTTGAATTTTCTTACCTTTAAGTTGATTGGTTCCTTCATGAGTGTAATACCCAATAATAAATATTTGATTTTTATTTTTGTTTTATTTTCATTTCTAATTTTTGAGATGTGTGGATAAATGTTTTGGAGAAATTTCAGAATTCTTGGTATGCAGGAATAATTTAATGAGTCAGTTTTGAGGCTTTAAAGGAATAAATTAGAAAAGTGTAAATCATGTGAGTTGTAGATTTTTATTTATGAATCGGTAAAATTGTTTTGGAAATTCTGTGTGTGTAAGGAGATATATTCCTTAACCAGAATTTATTTAGTTTTCTGTTTTTCTTGCAATAAGTTGATGTGTATTCTGAGAATGGGGAAATTTGAGTCTGTTTATTGATCTTCTGTATATCGTATTGATTGAGAAATTTCAATGAGATTGGATAATTGTAGTTCAAGAGATGGCTAATTTAATCAGACCTGCTTGGATAATTTTTTTGGAGAGAACAATCTGGGTGAATTTAAAAATTCACCATAAATTTTGTAGATCTCCTTTTGATTTGAATTTTGGTTATGATAGACCCCTGCGTATATATATTAAGTGATAAAAAGAATTAAGGAGTTTGGGTGTCTATAGCTCAATTGCGAGCTGGTTCAGTGCGGAGTGACAAGGAAGGTTTTCTAGCTCGGCAAAATAGGTAGTGCGAGGTGGTTCCTCTATTTCAAAAATAGTTAGAGGATGATTGAACTGGAGAGATAAGCATGGAATTGTAGCCTGTGTGTCTAAGTTAACTGGGGAAAAAGAATCAGGACATTTGGACTTCTTTATCTCGCTCGCAAGCCATTTTAATGCGAAGTGGTGAGACGGCTGGCGAGGCAGGATTCTAGCTCGCCAAAATGGACATTGGCGAAGTGGCATATACGAAGTGGCATATGCGAAGTGGGATATGCGAAGTGGCATTGGCAAAGTGGAACTTGGCAAGGTAAGATTGGCAAAGTGGCATTAGCGAAGTGAGATTAGCGAAGTGGAACTTGGCGAGGTAAGATTGGCGAAGTGGCATTGCCGAGGTGGCATTAGCGAAGTGGCATAGGTGAGGTGAGATTGGCGAAGTGGACTTTGGCGAAGTGGCATTGATGAAGTGGCATATGCGGAGTGGCATATGCGGAGTGGTATAGGAGAAGTGAGTTTGACGAAGTGGGAAGCTGAGAGGCTGTAGCCTATTTTAAAAGGAGAAGCAGTAGCTGTTTTCACGATATCTTCTTCTTCTCTTTTCTTCGTTCGTTCTCATTTCTTCTCCTATATTTCTCAAATCTGTCCCATTTGGTTTTAATGCATTAATGCTTGAAATTAATGCATTGGATCATTGAATTAGCGCATTTAAGGCTTTAATCATTCTCAAGTCAGATTCTTCAGGAATTCAGTTTTGGAGAAAATAAGCTAATTTTCTTCAAACTTTATTTTCTCTTTAGATTAAGAATTTTTTATAGATAGAATAGATCTATATGAGTATATTAACTCTATTATAAGAATTTAAGACTATTAATTTTGATTAATATTCAAGATATCAGAATTTATGGAATTTGATGAATAGTAACATGAATAGTAAGCAGATTCTTAAACTTCAAATTTTCTTAAGAGATTAATTAAATTGATGTTAAGAAACAATAATAGAGGATGTAAGATGATTAAAATTATAGAGAATCATATTATGTATTGTTGATTTAGGAAACCCTAATCTTGAGCATTTGGGAAAATGTCATAGGAAAAAGAAGATTCAAGAAATTAAAGGAGATTTATTGACTGCACAAGTAGCTGAGGATAAATTGCTTTGAGGTAAGTATGAACATTGCATGTACACATTGCTTCTTTGAAATGAATTGTCCAAGCCTTCTTAATGTCCACATATATGATTCACATCTTATATGATAGTGTATTATAGACTTATGAATTGAAATTCCCATGTTATTCTCAAACAAATGATAACTTATTCCATGTGATTACCATATATATATATATATATATTATAAATGACTTGGTCATTTTCTTTGGACCAAGCTCATATGAAACCCATTTGTTAACTTGACTAAATTTATATTATATGTTGATGGTCTTGTGACCAATATGTTTTCTTATGAGATTGCAATCATATGACCCTATGGATATAATGCTCTCATTAGTCCATTGTGCACTTTGGGAACATAGCTGATAGGGTTTTTATCAGTGTTCCACCTAGAGGGGACCATGAGCTCTAGGCGTATGCCTGACCAAGCATGCGTTTGCGATAAAGTAGCAAGGACTACCGATGTGCTCTGTTGTGATAGGTAGCAAGGCTACTGATGCACTCTATAGTTCTACCATGTACTTTGATAGTGCTTTTCAATTGTGAGCACTTCTGTTCATGTAAGCATAACCTTATGATATTATCTTACCCATGTTCTTTGGATTGACCTTTCCTTTGGATTGATATATTTCTTTTATATTGCATGATCATATCTTACTGAGTTGAAGGCTCACTCCTCTTCTGTGGATTTCAGGTGATAGTATAGCCCGAGAGGGAGCTAATATAGAAGACCGAGCTTCTTGAATTATTCCTCCAAGAAGCCATCATAGTAATTATTTGATATATATTCATCGAATTGTATTATGGTATTGTATGTATGAGGAGTATACTCTAGAGCTCCATAGTTAGTTATTGAGGATGATATTATTTTGATGTATGAACTGTTACATTTTAGGTTTTCCTTGTTCCTTAGTGATGTGGGATGTATCTTTTGATCGGTAAGGAATAAGATAAAATTATATGATAATGAATACGAATGAGTGAATTATGATTACATGAATCATAGAAATGAATATTTATAATGATAACTATATTGATATGAATATGTATTATGTATGAAATCCAGGATATGAGTGTTCTACGGGTTTATGGTGGCCTTAAGCCTACCCTTGCCCTAGGACCGTCACACCACTAGAGTTGGGGTGTGACAATGAGTGTTTTCCAAAGTGCCCTATATTTGTTTGGCTGAAATATAATGAGAGATTTTTCCATACTCTTCTCTACTCGATGCACAATAAAGAGTGTGCATTGCTTTTCGATTTCTCCCATTAGCCTTATTCTCCGTGGCTATCCATTCACTCTTAGGCTTCTTAATTATTATATCATCCACGATTTTTGTAGAAACCACATGCCCTTTTTCAATGACATCCGATAGATCAATACCATCATTATCCATAAAGATTTCCATATGATTTTTCAAATAGGAATAGTCGGTGCCATCGAAATAAGGCGGTATCACTGTAGAACCTCCTTCAATAATATCAGCTCTTTAAGTTGCCATGATCTTTATTTCAAAATAGTTAAATTTTTTATAAAAGTGAAAACAAAACTCTGATACCAATTAAAAGTCTCATTGGCAACCAAGAGGGGGGGAGAAATTGGTTAGTGTTTAAAATTTAAAGGCAAATTAAATATTATTGCAAGGAAGAGAAGAGAAAAATAGAGACACAAGATTTTATAGTAGTTTGGCCAACTCTTTACCTACTTTTACTCCTCAAAATCACATTTGAGTATTTCACTTTATCCTTTTACTGGTGCAAGATCAAACCCAAGTGTTTAAACTCACACTCAAATCTTACAAAATATTTTCACAAACTTACACTCCAAACCTGTGCAAGTATTTTACTAAGGCTCATACTCAAACCTATTATAACACCTCAGCCTAAACTTAACCTAAACCATAAAGGGGGAACTTAGGGGAAAATTTTTTCTTTAATTTGAACTTGTGAATGTTATGTGTTTATGCATGAAATTGATAGATATGCATGTTATATAAAGTGATTGTAAGCATAGAAGTGGTTTAAAGTCTGTTAGGACAAAATCGGGTAATTTTGAGTTTTTGGTGAACTGGGGGCAAAATTATCATTTCACACCCCCTTCGAATTTTTTATGGAATTAACACTATATTTGAAGGTAGAAAAGAATTTAAGGACATTAAAAATGATATTATTAAATTTATTTGAATTATTATTGGAGAATCAAACCCGGTAGAAAATAATTCCCGGAAAGCTGCTCGATTGAGGAACTTCATTTGAACTAAAGGTAATTTGGTCTTTTCCTTTCTAATATGGAGTTATATAGTGTATGCAAGTCTATGATAACATCTTAAGCTTACTTAAATCTAGCCATTGGATGAAAAGATGAAGAAATGGATAGTTGGATAGCAAGGTTACACCATATGTACCATGAACTTGATGTATAGGATAATTCCATTGATTTTTAAGCTTGATTTTTCCCACCCCATCAATTTTTCTTCATCATCTTCATCATATCACCAACCAAACTTTTCTCTTTCCTCTCCACCATTTTCGGCCACATTAGATCATCACCTAAACTTATTGTTTTCTTTCATTTTTTGATGGAAATATGTTAATTCCATCATCCTAAACACAAATATATCCATAGATTTAAAGGAAAAACTAGAAAAAGTAACAAATTAATTCTTTGAAGATTTTGAAGAACTTTTGGTAAGTTATGGATTTTGGAATTCTTTTTATTCAATTATGTTCTTAAGATGTTATTTAGTAACAAAAACATGTTTTGAATGGATGAAATTCAAAAAGTTGGATTGAAACCCTGATAGGAAGAACTTTGAATCAAAGTATTGTTTTGATGAATTATTTTGTTCAAATGATGTTTATTTGATGTGTATAGCATGAATTGATGGTTAAATGATGAAAACAAATTGATTTGGATGAAAAACTAGGTTGGCCGAATGTGAGGAGCTTAAAAATGGTTTGATAGTTTGATGATTTTAATGGGTTTAAATGATGGAATGATGTGTATTTGATGCATATATATTGAATTATTGGTTAAAAGATGGAAAGGAATTCATTTGGATGGAAATGTACTTTGGCCGAAATGATGAAGCATGAATGGTGGATTTGTGCTTTGATGTTTGATAGGTTTAAATGGATGAATGTTATACATTTGATGTATATGAATGTTATTTGATAGATTGGTGTTGAAAAATGGATGAATAGAATGATTTCCATTTAGGTAGAACAATATTGACTTTATTAGTTTAAGGTGTTAAGCTAATGTGATTAATAAAGTAAAGTTTGAATATGGTTAAGTGATGAAAATAATGGAAATGTATAGGTTTAGATGTGTAAAGAATGATTGATTTAAGTACTTGAAAGGTAAACTTGAATATGATGTATGTTTGATATGAAATGATGAACCAAGTATATATGAGTTCTTAACTTGGTAAAATATTGATGAATATGTGTAATGTGAGTTAATTATAGTGATAGATAAGTGTTTATGCATAAAGGATTAGAAAATGTGGAAATTGTGCAATGTGAGGTTTATTGTGCATACAGTGTATGCTTGATATGTTTTTATATGAATAACATGTTTTGTGATGATTTTACACCTTACCAGAGTATTATATGTGAAAATAAGTGAACCGTCAAGTACTCCAGATCGGAGTGTCGGACGGCGGGCCGATTAGGGGGCCCGAACAGTGGATTGGGGGCTAAAGTGGATAAATTACATAAAATGTGAGTCCTTATATATAATCATGTATAATTTGCATCATATATCATATAAAAAGTCATTTGGACTGATAAACCAGCATTTGTTGTCATATAGTACCTAAAGTGTAAATTGGCTCGTAAATAAGCCCATCGAAACGACCTAAAATGACCTAAACTTTGTCTACCTATAAAATGAAATCCAAAAATCCAATTGGGCCACCACTTGGCCCAATCATCTAGTATTGACCTAAGTTTCAAACGGTACCTCATGGTCCACCTAAATCCTTTGGTAACATAGTTAACTAGAAACTACTTAAAAATCCCAAAACGGATCCGTAATGGCGAGTGCCAGTTGCGGCAACGCAACTAGGCCCCACCAGGCATTTTTTTGACATCTTCCAAATTTGTTCTATTATTCTTTATATATGTATATATGATTGTTCTACAGCTATATAAGATATATTTGAGCTATTTATACTGTTATATGGAGACACACCCATATGGTATTATAACAGGGCTACCTCAATGGTGTAGCAGGTAAATTCCATCGACTGTGTGCACACTGGTGTTTATGGACCCTTGCTAGAGAGGGATATTATATTCTCTAGTCATAGGAAAAATATCTCTTATGTGGTCAGTGTATTTTTGGGACCCCTACTAGGGAGAGATGTTATATTCCCTAATGTACTTTATGATAGTGCTTGAGTACTGAATTACAGTAGTGTAATTGCACTTATCATTGAACTCAATCCTGTTATATCATATGTGTATTGACTCATTCATTGGATACTTGATATTTCTTTACTTGTTATCATATATGAATAATTATTTGAATATTATGTGGATATATATATATTTGGATTCTTATATAGATATGTACCTGGATACATATATGGATATGTATCTGGATATTTGCATTTTCTTTTATATGAATATTGATACATATATTTATATGGATACTTATATGAATACCTATATAGATATTTATACTGATACTTGTTTCACCATTTATTTGTTATCATATTTGATTCTACAGGCCATACATGAGTAACCATGGTAATATGAACATGCATTTTTATACATATGGATTCACTGAGTATTTTTATACTCACCCCCTTAGTGGTTTATAATTTTCAGGTTTACAGTGAGGCACGCATTTCATTAGCATCTTCTACTCCTGCCTTGGAATTTTACTAGCTGAACATGTAATAATCAAGCTCCAAAAAAGTATATGTAAATATTTGTACAATATAAATATTCTATGGAACTGTAAAGTAAGGAGTAGCATGTATATATATGTGTGTGTTTGCATCTTTTTAGTCTTGCATAATAATTATACTATGGATGTATATGATATGCTATGTATGGAAATGACTTGATATACAGATATGTATATATTGAGTTGTTATTGGAGATCCAGAGGGATCATTGACTTGAGTGTTAATATTGATGAATATTGGAAGTGTTATTTACATGTTTTATAGTTGAGCATAGCCATATTATAGAAGAGATGTTGTCGAATTTTTTGCAGCATTATTAAGCTATGTAAGCTGATTATATGAATTGCATGCCATATAGTATAGTTAATTGGGTTCTTCGTGGTACTGGCAGCTTAGGCAACACTCGTACCCTAGAACCGTCCCGGCTCCTAGGTTGGGTCTTGACAAAGGTGGTATCAGAGCTAAAGGTTTACATAACCTATAGTGTTTGCATATTGATAGTAATAGAAGTACCATGGGATCTAGGATATTCATATATCATCAAAATGACAAGTCTTCTTTATTGTTTGAAATTTTACGTACCTATGATCTGAATATTCTTTTATTTATTGATTTGTACAGTGTGCTAGGATGTCAGAGAGGGGAACTAGACATGCTAGGCCTAGTGAGGGGAATGATTATCATGGATCTAGAGAAGAAGTAGATGTTGTTTTTAATGTATCTGTTATACGGAGGACTCATTCTGAGCCACCCAGGTCACGAAGACGTATAGAGTCTGATTTGATGGGTGATGCTCCCTAGAGACAAGTACTACAAGAAATGAGACAAGAACTTTTACAGACTATTCAGACTTATATTGCAATACAGCCTGCAGTGGAACAACAATGTCACATCCCCCATTTCAGGAGATATGACGGTCCTAGGGTATGGGGAAGGCATAAGGCCACCTAAACCCGTAGAACCCCATTCTTCATTTTCCACAGAAAATTTGTCATAACTACTCTATTTTTACAATCTAATACCCAGGACCCAAAGTCCCTCTCTTCATAACAAACATTAACACAACCTGCACAAATCAACACTTCTATTTCCATACTCATCTCATACTACAATGTACATTCCACATTTGTTATTATTTTTCCCAATC
>CANXYC010149951.1:0-19430 GCA_948193065.1 Aleurites moluccanus | reverse complement strand
TTGCACTTTATTTTCTTCTCTTAAAAACTCTTTCTCCCTATTCTGCCGTTTCTTTGTGCTCTAATTTTATACATGAAGGAAGCCTCAAATTGACTTTCTGCCTTCTTCAATCTTTTAGATCTCAACGTAATCTAAAACCTTAAAGAAGACTTTGTTTCGGTTTGAAGCCATTTACTACCTCGTTTTTACATCATAAGATTATGACTTACTACAGCTCACTCCTAACCATTTGAGATTCACATCATCGGAGTGTTGAACGGCAGGCCGACTAGGGCTCAGGAGCACTGAATTGGGGGACAAGTGATCTAATTATGATAAAGGTGAGTCTTTATGTATATTCATGCATGATTTGCATCATATATCATATAAAAAGTCAATTGGACCCGTAAATAAACCCTCTGAAACGACCTAAAATGACCTAAACTTTGTCTGCCTATAAAATGAAATCCAGAAAGCCAATTGGGCCACCACTTGGCCCAATCATCTAGTCTTGACCTAAGCTTCGAAACGGTACCTCATGGCCCATCTAAATCCTTTAGTAACATAGTTAACCAAAAAACTACTCAAAAATCTCAAAACGGACCCGTAACGGCAAGTGCCAGTTGCGGCAGTGCAACTGGGCTCCGCCAGACATTTTTTTGACATCTTTCAATTTTGTTCTATTATTCTTCATATATGTATATATGATTGTTCTACAGCTATATCAGGTATAAATATGCTATATTTATTGTTTTATGGTATATAACAGGGCTATCTCGATGGTATAACAGGTAAATTCCATCGGCTGTGTGCACACTGATGTTTTATGGACCCTTGCTAGAGAGGGATGTTATATTCTCTAGTTGTAGGGAAAATATCCCTTACGTGGTTAGTGTATTTGTGGGACCCCTACTAGGGAGGGATGTTATATTCCCTAATGCACTTTATGATAGTGCTTGTGTACTGAATTACAGAAATAACCTAATCTTGTTATATCATATATGTGTTCACTGAGTATTTTTATACTCACCCCCTTAGTGGTTTATAATTTTTAGGTTTACAGTGAGGCACGCATTCCATTGGCATCTCCTACTCCTGCCTTGGAATTGTACTAGCTGAACATGTAATAATCAAGCTCCAAAAGTATATGTAAATAATTATACAGTATAGAGGTTCCATAGTACTGTAAATTAAGGAGTGGCATGTATATATATATGTGTGTTTGCATCTTTATAGTCTGGCATAATAATTATACTATGGTTATATATGTTATGCTATGTATGGAAATGATTTGATACACAGATATGTATATATTGAGTTGCTATTGGAGATCCAGAGGGATCATTGACTTGAGTGTTGATGTTGATGAATATTGGAAGTGCTATTTACATGCTTTTCAGCTGGGCATAGCCATATTATAGAGGAGATGCTGTCGAATTTTCTGTAGCATTAATAAGCTATTTAAGCTGTTTATATGAATTGCATGCCATATAGTACAGTCATTTGGGTTCTTTGTGGTACTGGTAGCTTAGACATCACTCGTACCCTAGGATTGTCGCGACTACCAGGTTGGGTCGTGACAATCTATAACTCAAATTTTTATCTTAAACATTCTAAACAGACCACGTTAATAGAATTCAGAGTAAAATAGAACAAAAATCAAATTCAAACACTACAACAAAGTAATACTATTCAAAAAATATAGTTTAATTCCAAACACAACTCAAAACACATATAAAACAAATAGAGGGCGTTACAATAATTATATATATAGATATATTCATAAAATTAAATGCAAATATATGGAAAATAGAAAAATATATTAGAAAGTATCACTCACAAAACTTGATGACCATCAAACCGGTTGGCTCTCCCTAGAGCATCCTCTTAGTGACTGCAAGGGAGATACCTGGAATACTAAAACTAAATATCATTATTATTAGAAGAAAATATACAAACACTGACTCTAAATTTAAAAGAAATGACTTTTCAGAGTTTGTCAAAATTTCTACAGAGTTTTCCCTAAAAGTAGATGTGAACATGTAATTTTGTACCTCATTACGTATACCTAAACTTTCATATGTTCAAAAACAAATGCCAGATCATTTGCGGGGTAACTAGGCATCCTGAACCTTCAAAGCACTTCTGTGACAAAGTTAGACTCATATCGGATTGAACAAAATCTGCTATGAACATGTGATTTTGCACTTTATTGCATATACCTAGACTTTTGTAGGTTATAAAGTAAGCATCCTATCATTGGCGGAGCAACCAAATGTCCCTGAACCTTCGAAGCACCTTGGAATATAGCCGGACTTATATCAGACCAAACGGGATCCGTCGGAGGCTCAAAAAACTCGAAAACAACTACTGCCACCAAGGCTTCTTGGTGGCATTGACTTCCAAAATTCTCGTTTTGCCCCTCCAAACCTCTATAAATAGAGTCATTCTCCACCATTTTTGAAAAACATTATCTCTTTAAGAATTCCATACTTTTGAGACATTCTCTCTCTAGAATCCCTATTTGGGTTTCTCTCTCTAAAAATCTCTTTTTAAAATTTTTCTCTCTAACTTCTCTTTTTGAGAAATTAGGGAGGAATTAGTGGACTAAAGATTTAATTAAGCTCTCTTTGAGCTCCCAAATTAATCAAATTAACTCTTTTTGATTCTTAAAACTGATCAAGCTCTCTTTAAGCTTTCAACCAAGGGTTTTAGTTCTCTTTAAATGAAAAACTTACTCTTTTGGTTCCCTTTGAACCGACACCCGTCAAGCCTCTAATCAATTCTCATTGAATTAATTAGACCTCTTTAAAACAAAATCTAAATTCCAAGGTGGAAGTCCGATCTGGTAAGACTCTCTAACTGCCTCCGCCTTGAAAATCGCAAAGAAAGATAAAAATTAAAGTTTCTATCAGACTCATACTAGACATTTAATCAGACAAAAAAAAAAAAAAACTTTTCAACCAAAATCATATCCAAACCCTTCACAAGAAGGGAAAACTACATGGATTTGGATTCCTATTCAAATGGGATACGTAGGCCTTCTTTTCAATCAAGCATCAAATCCAAATACCTTAAAATTGTTTTCTCCTTTTTTTATTGCTTTAAGTTTATTTTGGAGGACATGTGATTGGCCTAGAACCCATGAGGGCTAGAGTCAATACCTTCATTTATTTGGATTGAGGAATGTGTGATTAATCTAGAACCCATAAGGGTTAGAGTTAATACCCTCAATTGCTAGTTATGTAATAATTCTTTACTGCTTTGGATGCATACTTTATCACTTTCCAATTTATTTAATGCTTTCCATATAAAAGCCCCGCTATAAACTTATCATAAAAAAATAATTTTAAGTCAGAATTAATTAAAAGTCAAAACAGAATTTCTTAAAATAAAAATATAGTCCCTGACCCAAATTGAAAGGTCTAGTGCATTTTATCTTTGAGCAATTAAATTGGAGTCATTTTTTGGCCTTTCCTTATATTTTTTCATCAAAAATAAAATTGAGATGGGGATTCCTAAAAAACAGATTTTCAAAAAAGAATTGAACTCAAAAGTAGAAACCAAACAATCATTAAAAACATGATAAACATAAATTCCAAGTGGTCAGGTATTTTGCCGACATAGGACTAGACCCCAAATGAGCAATCCAATTCCTAGAGTGGACTGAAGCATGGCATTCAGGAGAGGCCTTATAACTAGCGACTCCACTAGGGACTTGTCATTTTTTATTTCAAATGAAAAAGAGGACTACCAATTGATTTGAAAAATAAAATATTTTTCAAAGAAATTTGAAACTTAGCTTCCAAATTAAATCCGACTTTACATTGCATGCATCACTATATTGACTCTTTGTTCATTTCCAATTACGAAATTTAGCCTAGGTATGAGCAGCATTGGTCCAATAGTCCTCTTTGGGTATGTTGGAAAATAGCAAAAGTATCCAAACTCGCGATAAATCCCTAATTATTTTAGGGAGGTATGCAGTACAGTTTGACCGACGTAAGTGGTTAGGTATATTGCTGCTCCGCGAGACCCTATTATCCAAGCTAGCCACCTAGACTTCATTTAATTTGACTTTGGAACTTGATACTAGGGCCTATGTACCATAATAAAACAAATGCCATTATCATGAAACAAACTTTTCTCACGCATGCATGCATATCATGCACACATATGTCTATGCATAAATTATGCCCTATAAACTTGTGGACTAAAGACCAAAGAGTCGATAGTCAAACCATAACTAGTCCCCATCTGAGAAAGCCCAAACAATCAAACACTTACCCAAGACGTGTACAAACCTGACTTGTACCTAAAACTGTGAAATAAATTCACTTACCAGAAACTGTACAATCCTGACCTGTACCCGAAATAGTGAAACAAATCCACTTACCTCAAACCATATAAACCTGACTTGTACCTATAATAGTGAAATATATCCACTTACCTCAAACCGTACAAACCTAACCTATATCCAAAACAATGATCCTGACCCAGAAACACTCACCCAAAATCCAAAATAGAATCCCAAAAACAGTAAAACCGACCCAATGTCCTAGCACTAAATTGACCCAGTTACTCAAAAACATTCTATCCAATCAAACTGACTTGTCAAAATTCAAATAGTGAACCTGACCCACTAAATAGAAAACCATATTGAACTTATGCCCAAACTAACTCGTGGATCCGACCAACCAAAATTGTGAATCCAACTTACTTACTTAGAGGAATCTTTTTTCTCGAAAGTCGTTCCACACCTACCTTTAGTAGAACCTACATGTCACTGTGCATAGCAGACCTATACCTTTTTCCACTAATAACTCATAACTGATCCTTTTCATTTTCCTTTCATGTAAGGTATATATGGTCGAAGAAACCGACCTCAAAGCCGTAAACACTTTGCTCACCACCCTCCTCAAAAGACAAGAGGAAACCTTTCGTGCTGCTTTATAGGCCTAACAAAACATGTTCACCAAAAACCAACGCCAATCCATTATCCAAGAAGTCAAAGGGATGCTTGAACAAAACCTTGACACTATTCCACCTCCTCAAAACCTCTACCCATCTACCTCAACTCCTCCTATTATTGACTTGAATAATAACGAAAAGGCCCCTTGAAAATGTCGTTGTCCACTTCACCTCTCACACCACACCAGCCTCTTATCCGAATCTTTTTCAAGGAGGAGAATATCCTACTATGATTGAAGCCAAAAATTTAATGGAAAAGTTTAAGGCCATGAAGAGGGCCCTTAAAAACCTTAAGAAGCCCAATGACCTGATAGATGTGGATACTTTTTCCCTGTTCCCAAAAGCTAGGCTCCCATCTAAATTCAAAATGCCTGAAATGGACCGTTTTGATGGCATTACTTGCCTCAAGACCCATTTAAAAATGTATGTAGGGGCAATGACTCTGTTAAGGGGTAGAAAATGATCTCCTTGCTCAATTGTTCTAGCAATCCCTAATAGGTATTGTTGTATGATGGTTCATAGACCTGAGATGATATCTGCAATGCATTTGTTAGGCAGTACCATTACAACATTGAGATGGATATCACCTGGACGGATTTGGAAACCACCAAATAGCATCAGAAGGAGTCTTTCTCCACTTTCCTTATCAGATGGAGAGCAAAAACTACTCAAATGGTGAACAGGCCTATTGTGCAAGTGCAGATTGATATCATTGTCAAAAATCATCTTCCTGTTTACCAAACCCATATTCGAACTCAATACTTGTTTACTTTAAGGCCCTTATTGCCACAACTTCCAAAATAGAGGATCATCTAATCCAGATGGGCAAATCAAGGACGAATCTCTAACTCCAAATATAAAAGCAACACCAACTACACCCCAAGCACTAACAACTCCACTAATTAGAAAATTGGAGAAATAGTAGCCATTTCTAACCACCAGCCCCTAAAATTTGATGGGAGGTCCTTTACTAACTAGGGCCTACCTTTGAGCACGATATACAAGAAGGCTTTGGAGTCTAATTTGATCAAACCTTTATAGCCTAAGGCACCCCCAAATCCTTTACCAAAATATTAGAATGAGAGCAACTATTATGAGTACCACCAAAGCATTGGTCACAAAACAGACACATGTAAGGATCTAAAGCACCAGATCCAAGATTAGTGGACAGTGGAGATATTCTTCCTTCGCGACTAAGATAAGGTCCAACAGTCTAACCCCTCACCTCATCAACCAAGACTAGCTCAAGCCTAGCTAGCATAGTTTTTGGAGGAGTTCAAGATCATCTAATCCAACCTATTTGAGATTGAGTCCAAGTTTGAGATTGAGTCCAAGTTAGAGTTCGAGTCTATCAGAGTACAAGTTATTCGAGTTCTATCTTTTTCTCTTTAATTCTGTAATTTAACATGTTGGTCCTCATTATTAGTTTTGTATGTAAGTTCTTACATGCTCATATCTTCTTACTAAAATTTGGTTGATTCATATCCAATATGATTCCAATACAAAAAAAAAATACAAAAAAAAGGAAAGAGAGAGAGAGAGAAGAAAGAAAAGGAAAAGGCAAAAGAATAAACAAACTTTGGCATAAAGGAAAATTTACTGACAGGAACAATCCAATTATTTCACAATAGGATGTAATCGCATGGAGTGAAGGTTGTCTTCATCAAGTTTATCACTGAGCAATATCAACAAAAAAAAAATCTATTAAAAGACCACATGGTTGATTTTACAATGGTCTCTTTGACTAACCACTATGTTTGGTTGTAATCAAGATACAAAAAAGTACAAGTTCATGACAAAAGGACAATTAGGTAGGACAAGAGAGCCTTTGGGTCAATTTCATCCCAAGTGGCGATATACTTCATGAAGATAAAGACAATAACAGAAACATTGGATCCATGAAAAGCTAAAAAAAAATTGACTACAACTCATTTACTTTTTGTAATTGGAGCATGTGCGTCATTGAAAAACCTTCAAATAGATATTAGTGCATCTTGATGGCTATAGACTACTTCATAAGCCATCAAGGCCATCAGGATCTGACAAGCATAAAAACATCTTTCATCATGATCCAGGCTATTTGAAATCTAAGTAGAAGGATAATTGAAGCTCTAATTTGCAAGGTGATTGTTCTAGTCAATAAGGAGATTATATTTTCCTTTGTGCGCCAATATTTCATTTCTCTTTTGATTCTTTTCTCTAAGAAAAAAAAAGAAAAAAAATAAAAAATGTCATTAAGTTGAAAAATTGAAAAGGCGGATTAGTCAAAAGCTAGAGCAAAAGAAAATAGATACCCAAGTTGAAAACTTGAAAGGGCAACTCGGTAAAAAATTAGATCAAATTAGGATTTCAAAGTCAAATGGAACCATTCAAACATTTAAATCCAAAAGAAGAAAGTTTATCTTGTCCAAATGTAAAGAGTTCAAACACAATAGTCTCGAGTCTGTCACAGAGTCATCTCTTGAGTCAGTCACAGAGTCATCTCTTGAGTCAGTCATTTAGAGTCGCTCTCCTGTATGTCAAAAGCTTCTTCAAGATCTGGAAAAGCTTCGAAGTTAGTGTCAATTTTGTCAATCAACTACATCCAATATGTCCTAGGAACATATACCTTATGTCAGTCAAATGTCTCTCAACTAAAACTGTATATGGCTAAATTGCCCTTATACCTCATGTGGGGGCATGTCTCTTAAAAGCCATCATCCTCCAAATCATTACTTGGTCAAAACATCTAAGTAAATCAAATCCATCATCCAATACAAGTCATCCAAGGTCTTCACTCTTTAAGTCAAATTGTCCAACCACCAAATCAAATAGTCTTTCAAACCATTGACCCAAGTGTCAGCCTCACCAGGTGTAAAACCTTCAAAATAACACACCAAGAGCCTTTTCAATCTCTGACAAGTAGGAATGGCTATATTTTTTCTCCACAAATCATGCTATAATAGCAAACTCATAAAACCTCCTAAAATCACACCATGTTCTTCATACTAGGAGCAATACCAAATTATCCCAATCCCTAAGAAGGATGGGCAAGTTAGAATGTGTGTAGATTATCGGGATTTGAATAAGACTTCTCTTAAGAATGATTTCCCTTTACCTCACATTAATGTGTTGGTTGATAATGCTGCAAGAATTGGTTGTTACTCCTTTTATGATAGGTTTTCTGATTACAATCAAATTATGATGGTTGAATTGGATAAGCTGAAAACTGCATTCATTACGGAATGGGGAACTTTTTGTTGTAGGATAATTCCATATGGATTAAAGAATAAAAGCAATTTCTTTGTTTCCAGCTGAAAACCAAAAAGGGTGACTCAGGCAAAAATAAAAGAAAATAAAGAGAGATAAAGAAAAGAGAGAATGGATGCATAATTAGAAACTAAAAGCAATTACAGCTTGTATTTTTATTAAAATCTTGCACATTACATAGAATTGAAATGATTGATTACTATGGAAAAATTGGTTGAAACCCTTATTGTGGTAATCCTATTGAATTCCTTTGATATTCATTAATGACTATTTATGTGTCTTCATCTTGCTAAAACCATTTGTTTCATTGTTATTTAATTTAATTAACGATGGACCTTAATTTTCTATTGTTGGTTGAACCACTTTGATGAGGTTATTTCTATTGAATTTTTTTATTACGCCTAAATTGATCATTTATCCTTCTTTGTCCTATTAAATTAGTCATTGTTTCATTGTTACTAGGTTAAATTGGTGATTAACCCTATTGCTCTTGTTTGGCTGAACCTAACATTCATTATATCATGTTTCATGTTAGTTAGATCTATGCACACCAAGTATTTGATGAAATTCCTAAATGAATAAATCCTATACCCACCAAGTGCTTGATAAAATTTATAAATGAATAAATCAAATGTATACCAAGTGTTTGATGAAATGCCTAAATGACCAAATCTTTTGCCTACTAGGTATTTGATAATATTCCTAAGTGATCAAACTTTATACATATCATGTATTGATGAAAACCTTAAAATGAGTCATTTAGATTACTTGTTCATTCTCGATGACCATACTAATTAAAGAATTATTTGTGCTATTTTAGCAATATGGTTGAATGTTATATGGCATTAATGTGAAATGAATGTTTATGTGATTTTCAAGAGGTGAATGATAGAGATATCTAACCAATAGGGCAAGGGTTTAAAATACATTGGTATTATGTATAATGATTATAATGATCCTAGCTAAAATATAAAGATCATAGTCATAAGGTTTGATTAGCCGTATATTATATGTGGAGAAGCACGCTAAAGAAATAATTAGCCTCTACTTCTAAATAAATTATAATAGTGACCCGATTTTCTATCTTTTTATCTCTAATGATGATCACTTTAATCATTCCATTGCTTATTGGAAACTTATTTTTTATTTGTTTCTTTACATTTCCCACATTTTCTTATTGTCATTAAATATTAATAGTCTTATTAAAGATTTCATTTGTTATTGCCAATTAGACTCAATCCATCTTTGTAAGCTAGCTTTAAAACACTTAGCCTCACAAGTTTGATAATATATTTATTATTCACTGATTAAATGCTCACCATTTATTATTTTTTAAACACAGTGTAGATAGTGAAGGTTCCAAATGTCTTCTTCTTCTTCAAATTGGAACCTACATCTTTAGTGTAAAAATCTTCTATTTTGATGGCTTATATGTACAATCTAAAAGCCCCATAATTTTCGAGGTTTATAACAACAAATTTATATGAACTTAATTTGTAAATAGAACTATCATAAAATGATATTTTAGCATGTTTAATTATTTATATGTATAAAAGAATATATTTAATGATGTGAATATGAATTAATATTTGAACTACTTGATGTGAATAATAAAAGTGTTGTTGAATTTGTGGAAAATGGGAATTGCATATTAAAGTGAGGCAAAAGATTGTATAGAAGTGTATTTTCATTGCAAGTTAATTTGCGAATTAATGAATATATAACAAAACTCTATCGAATTTAAGTAATGAATATTATGAATATGAGTTCTACGGATGTCGATTATCTTAGACTTCGTCATATCTCTGAAATGGGGGTATGACACTAAGTTTGGCTAGTAATTGAGTTTGTATGATCCCTGGGAATATTTAGAATTCTAGTATATTGTTGGAGGTATAGAAGTGTGCTTAAATGTTTAAATCCTTAACAAGGACAATTTAAGGATGGTAATGGGAATGAACCTTTTGTAACGCCTATGAACTTCCTCTCTATATGAATTTCTTACATTTAACTTCCAACATAATGAATGTGAATCTTGAATAACTGTGAACACTAATTTTTTACACCCCTCGGACTTGTGCCAAGCCAAATGACACTAACTGGAGCCCGACAAATTCACGGACGGACTCAGAAAATACCAGACAAGTTTTAGGCCCGGGCTGCCACCCTTAAGGGGTGGCATTGCCGCCCTAGGCAACGGGCGTTGCCACCCTGCCTTATGGGAGGCAGTATTGCCATCCTTTTGAGCTGCCGCCCTCCTTTGTACCTAATGCTGCCCTCCCTCTTTGGCGGCGTTGCCACCCCCCTCCAATAGCACTTCCCCTTCTGTCTGGTGGTAGCTCCATACTTTGCATCTTTTTCACCAAATCCCACATCGGGAAATGATGAAATGAAACCCCCTAAGCTTCTATTATAAATAGAGAGCTTTCTCCACCTTCTAAAGACATCGAAATCACCTATTTTGAGTTTTCACTATTTGATTTCACTCACTTCTCCCCCTAGTCCTGCTTTCTTATTTCTTTAGTTCTCTTTGAGCTAAAGAAGGACGAAAATTGAGGCATATGGTTCCTCCAAACATTTATTAATTAATTAAACTTGGTTCTTGCTAAATTTTTCCCTCTACTAAGAGGAATTCTGCTCCAAGGAGGCGATCTGACCATCTTTATCACTTCTCAAGGTGGAACTCCGATCTAGAAAGGCCCTCAGATCGCCACCTCCTCTAAGACCAAAGGTATAATCCCCAAACTTGTTCTTTTCAATTCGGTAAAGCAACAAACAAATAAAATATGATAAAATGGGTTTAAAATCAGACCAATCCCTTCGCAAGAAGGACGAACTATACAGATTTTGATTCCTATTAAAAGGGATACATAGGAATGCTTATTTCAAGAGCATCAAATCCAAAAACTATAAAAAACTATTTTCCCTTTTCTGTTTTAACTTATTTGAGGGATGTGTGATTAGCCTAAAACCCATAAAAGCTAGAGTTGATATCCTCTGTTTTTGAGGTTTTAATTGTAATAATTAACCTATTTATTGCTTTATAATTTATTTAATTATTTTATTGCTTTACTTATTCATTCATGTATAAATGTCATTCTTTAATTCTCGTAAAAAATTATTTTAAATCAAAGTTAAGCATAAGAGCCACGTCTTAACCGAAAACTTGGCCCCTAAATCCTTTTTGGTTTCTATAGTCTAATGCATTTTTCCTTTAGGATAAAGATTGGAGTCAAAATTGGGTTTTTCCTTAAATTTTCCTAACAAAAATAACTGAAGCGGTGACTCCCTAGTTCATTTTTCAAAATAAAAAAAATCAATTTACAACAAAGGCGCAATGTCATCGCAATCGTGAGAAATGAACCCATAATGAGCATTCTGATTCCAAGCAGACTGGACGAGGTATTCGGGCGAGGACTCACAATTGGCGACTCCACTGGGAACAAACTATTTTTCTAAAAGAAAAAGAATAAGTGGACTATCAATTAGTTAAAATTTTTTACTTGGCTTTTAGTTTAACTATGATTTTCATGCATTACTACATAACCACTAGTTACAATGTTAAGTCTTTGGATTGTGAGTAGTATTGATCTGACAACTCTCTTTGAGTATGTTGGGAGATTGCAAAAGTATCCACCCCGTGATGAATCTTCAATCTTTTTGAAGTGTAATGAGTAGTCGAACTATTATACCCATGCGAAACCCTTTGTTTCACATGTGGTTAGGTATATCACTTCTCTAGTGTGATGGGTACCTAATATCTAAAACACCCAAACCCATTTTATGTAATGAATTTAGATTCAGACCATAGGTCCCATGACCCATAATAAAAGAGAACCTTTTGAACATATGCTCATTAAATAATTTTCTCATACATATGCATACATACATGCATAACCATGCATACATGATCTGTGGACTAAGAACCAAAGAGTTAATGTTTGACCCAAAAAAGTTTTAAGCCCATCACAACCCAAAAAGTCTTGAACCCTAAAGCCTTGAACATAATGGAATTTTTTTCCACCTTTACATAGTCTTTGTTTGGACCATAGTGACCTAACTCAAGTGTTTCTCTTTCAAAGGTACCAATGGAGAACCAAACAACTGACATGGATGCTATTGCAACACTTTTAGCCACCTTACTCAAGAAGCAAGAGGACAACTTTAATACTGCCTTAGAAGTCCAACAGGGACACCTTAACAATACCCTTGGTACACAACACCAGTTTATCCTTAATGAAGTGAAATTGATGATAAACTAAGGAACAGGCACCCACCAATCCAATGCCCCGAATGTGTCTTCCTCTGCTCCTCCAAATCTTGTTATTGATCTGACAAATAATGGAGAGGCTCCTGAAGTTGTTATTCCTTCACCAGCTATCCACATGACAGGTCGCATTACTCCTTCCTTCTCTCCAAATCTATTTTATGGAGGAGAGAATCCAGACCGAATCAACACCAAAAAGCTAATGGAGAAATTTGAAGCTAAAGATAGGCTTCTCAAAAACATCAAAAAAATGAAGACTTGATTGACGTTGATGCTCTTACCTTCTTTCCAAATGCTAAGGTGTAACACCTTAGCCTAAACCCTTATAGGGACCTTTAGGGAAATTATTTTTTCCTTTCTTTATGACATGTTAATATGATATGTGAATGCATGGAATTATATTTATGCATGTTATATGACCTAATTTTTAGGCCTGGAGTTGGTTTGAAGTTAGTTAGGGCTTAATCGGGTAAGTTTGGAATTTTTGGTAATCGGGGGACTAAATTGTAATTTTGCAATTTTTCGAGGTTTTATAAATTTATCAGTATATTGGAGTAAAGGAAAGAATATAAGTGAATGTAAATGGTTTTATTTTATTTATTTAGGAATTATATGGGAAAATATACCCGGTTGGAGACAATTTCGGGAAAATAGCTCAACGGGGGCGTTTGAGGGGTTTCGGTGAATATTAAGGACCTTATTGTAATTTTACTATGATTATGAGATTATAAGGTGTGTGTGATTCTATTATAATAGTTTAAACTTGATGAAATCTAGCCGTTAGATTAAATGATGAAAAATCAGACGGTTGGATCGTTCGGGAGCATTTTAATTATCGTGAGCTTACCTTATTGGATTTTTGCCTTAAGGATTATGATTTGGTGTGGGTTCTTCGTGGTATTGGTAGCATAAGTATCACCCGTACCCTAGAACCGTCATGGCTCCCAAGTTGGGCTGTGACAATTTATAATTAAATAATTTATGTTAAATTGAAAAAGAATTATTTTCAAGCTATAATATGTTAAAAAATAAAGTATATTTTATCAGGATTCTATTAATTATTTATTTATAATTTTTAAATTTAAATAAATATTTTATATTTTTAAAAAATTTAAATATATTTATAAATAAATAAAATAGAGAAATATATAACAATGGTGCATTGTCTATTTTTATAGTTTCATGGTATATTTACATTTTTAAAAATTTAAAATATTGATATAATATTTATAATGTATTTTAAAAATATATATTCACCTTTTTTTTAATTCATATTAGAAGTGAGATCAAATATATATGCTCTTTGTAAACAATTGTTAAAATAGGAAAAGTCTAAAATGTGTCTTATGGTTTGGACTTTTTATTATTATTATAGGTGTTGATGATTTTTTTTTAATAAAAATGAGCTTGTGTTAAAATGTTTTTGACTAAAAGTGTCGTCCAATAAAAGTTCTCTTGTTGAGAGTTGGTGTGTGAATATACTTTAATTTTTCTATTTTAGTGATTGAATTTTATTTTTTTATCCATCAAAATCAACTAATATTTTTTATTCAATTAAATATATTAATCATAATTTTTGTTAGAAAAATAAATAGTTCATTTTTACTCAAAGAATAATATAACACTCAAATATCCACATCATTATCCCTCTTACTTCCATTTTTTAACTTTTTTTTTTGAAACATATCACATTCATTAGTATCATCCCATCTTGAAATAGGTTAAGGGGTTGATGTCCAAAAACACATCAGTCTCTGCTGTGTAGATTTTTTAGAAGTCAAAAAATTTTTATAAATTTTTTTAAAATTATAATATTATAATATTTTTTTTATAACGAATTTAATGACATAATTTTTGTACAAAGCAAAAATTAAATATATTCAAAAAATATAATATAAGTGTATTAAATTTAAACCATTAAATTTGATGTGTTTTTGGAACATCAATCCCCTCAACTCTCTTGAGATTAACATGATAAATCATATTAACCTAGTGTCAATCGTTAAATATAAAATCAATGATAGAATTTTTCATTTTAATCTAATCTTGATCGTTAATTATACAATTAATGATCTCAATATGAGAAAATCCTAATTCGAGAAGGTTTCAAAGTTTAATGAATCTTCCATTTATTTCATAAGTTTTTTTTTTCTCTCTTTTTTTTTTAAATATTGAATTTTCTCTTTAATTTTCTTCTATTTTGTAAGAACATTTAAAAAAAAAAAAGAAAACAATTAAAAGAAATAAATGAAGTGGAGGAGTGTGTATATAATAATAATAATAATAAGAAAAGAAAAGTAGACCAAGAGAGAGAGAAATCGAAAAGCTCAGCCTCTGGCGAACCTAGCTCTAGAAGCTTGCCATGAATAGTCATTGGAGCAAGTCACAGTTGTTGGCCGAAGCTCTGCTAGCACTATGAGTTTACGACATTGATTTCAACCAACTCTAAGCTTTATTCCTGGCGGTTTTGGTGTCGTTGGAATAATTTTTTTCCAAGTTCATTTCAGTACTCATTTCGCCACCTAAATTTGACAAGACATTGAGATAAGAAAAAATGAAAGAAGAAAGGTCATGCCTATATAAGTAATTTTCGGTGAATTGAAGGAGAGTCAAAGGCATTTTTGGTTTCTAAGCTAAGAGATGAACTTGTAGGTTCCCTTGTCGCCACCAAACCACCAGCAGTGGAGGTCTGACAATGGTCTCGTGAGTAAAGGTCCAACAACTTTTAAACTAGTTTCTAGATTCATACTTGATCTTAAATTTCTATAACTTTATGTAAATAAATTGAAAATGCCTAAATGACTAGGTTGTGAGAGAGATTAATTTGGATACCAATAATTGAATAATTTTAGAATAATAATTAAGTTTATAAGTGCAAAAGATTAATTTAGTTACTTTAAATATTAAATTGTGATTATTAGTATCTTATGTATATGTATAAATCTTGTAAATTCCATGATGAGAAGTTATCATATTCAAGAACAAAAATATACTTATATAAGTAAAATGATTGTCTTATCAATTGTGAATTCTGAGTTATGTAATAATGTGAAGGAAGGGATAATAAAATCTTGTAGGCCCTAGATGAATACTTTATATGATTGAGTTGAGATTTTTCTTTGATATTATTTTTCTCTTATCGGGTTTATGTCCTATTTTATGAAAGATTCTATCGGATTTTTGGTAGAATTCTTAAATGTTTAGTAGAGTTGTAATTAAAAGTTTTCTTAAATGATAATTAATCTTTGTTTAGATACCCTGACTACTTCTAAAATAGGTCATGCAAATCACAAAAGTTGAGCCTGCTCAGTCAATCTAGTTTTGTGAGTTGAATATTTCAATTTAGTCATTCATTAATCATATGTATATATGCAATGATTGTTTGTACATTTATGAATATGTAATTTTGTACCTCATTACGTATACTTAGATTTTTGTAGGTTTTGAAACAAGTATCGGATCATTGGTGGAGCAACCAGGCTTCCCATAACCTTTAGAGCACCTCCGAGACATAGCCAGACTCATTTAATTGAATAGAACCCGTCGAATACTTGGAAAACGTGAAAAGGACCCAGAGCGCTCTATCCCACAGACCAACCGTTGGTTACTATTGGCCAAGCATGGCAGATCTGCTAGCTAGGCATGGCGGGCGGCTGTGGCGCCACCCAGTCTTTGATGGTGTTGCTGTCAGCCTTGCCTGGTGCATTCGCCGGGCTATCACGCGACACCACGATTGATCCTCCAGCCTGCTGCCAGTCAGGCTTCCTCGCTCCACCAACCTTCATTCTTTCTGCAACCAATGTGTCTGGTGGCAGCCACACCTCTGCCTGGTGGCAGCCACACCTCTGCCTGGTGGCACTAAGCCAAATTGACCTTTTTGCCCTTGAATGGCCTATAAATACCCTATTCTCTCATTTTCTCCACACACTTAGACTTACTAAGTTGAGTTTTCCTTAGTAAGCTTTCCCTTCTCCATCCAATTAATATTTTCTTACAAAAAGTGGTTTAACTCTTTTTCAATGCAAACTGATTTCTCTAATTCTCATTAAATTAGAGGAATAGAACACTGACTCGGCCAATAGGGCCCTAAATTAATTCTCATTGAATTAATTTAGCAAGTTGGACATCCGGTACTTAAATCAACTTCCACGAACAAAAATTGAAACTCTGGTATGAAAAAGCCCTCCGACCACCGCGTCCTCCAAAATCTCAAAGAATAGTATAATTAGACTTTTGAAACCAAACTTAATATAACTCAAACCATATCCTTAATTAGACCAAAAATAGACTTTTAAACTGAAATCAAACCCAAAATCCTTTGCAAGAGGGGATGAACTATACGGATTTTGATTCTAATTCAAAGGGATACGTATACATGCTTTTAATCAAACATCAAATCTAAAAACACTAAAATTATTTTTTCCCCTTCCCTTATTTAAATAAGTTATTTTAGAGAATTTATGATTGACCTAGAATTTATAAGGGTTAGAGTCAATATCTCTTATTTATTTGAGTTAAGAAATATGTGGTTAACCTAGAACTCATAAGGGTTAGAGTTAATATCCTCAATTATTAGTCATGTAGTATTTTAAATTCTTTACTGCTTTAGATGCATGATTTATTCTGCCTTTCATCATATAAATGCCATGCTATTAACTATTTGTCAAAAATATATTTTCAACTCAGAATTAATTCAAAGTCAAGTTCAAGTTTTTTAAACCAAAAACCTAGTCCTTAAATCTAAGCCCGGTCTGAACGTCTTGTGCATTTTATCCGTGGGATCTAAATTGGAGTCATTTTGGATTTTTACCTTATATTTTTCTATAAAAAATAAATCAAGTTGGTGACTCCCCAAAACCTTTTCAAAACTGAAAAATGATAAACAAAAAATCATTCATCACTAGTCAAAACAAAAAAAGAGATAGCCACTTTTGAGTGGGACCGAGCCCTTATTTGAGTGTTTTGATTTTTTGAGTGGACCAGACCTACACTCGGACGAAGTATCACAGTTGGCAACTCTACTGAGGACAAATCATTTTCAAAGAAAATGAAAAAGAGGACTACCAATTGGTTTGAAAAATATTTTTCAAAGAAATTTTAACTTATTTTCAAATTAAATCTGACTTCGCATTGCATTCATCATTATATGGACTCTTTGTCCACTAACAATTATGAATTTCACCCTTGGATTGCGAGTAGCATTGATCTGATAACTCTTTTTGTGAATGTTGGGAGATGTCACGACCCAAACCAGGGAGCCGCGACAGTCCAAGGATACGGAATCTGCCTGTGGCTACCGGTGCCTCGATGAACCCCTAATACAATTCAGCTCATACATCCAATACAGGTTACATGCCATTAGATTACATTTAGGGCCATTTCTTAGGCTCATAACCCTTATTCATACTAATAGTTCATATTACACACAAGTTCATTCATGATAAGCCATCATACTTCATGCCAATCTCATGCATATACATTTTAGGTCCTGTAATATATATGCCAATGTTCTGCTAAAAATCCGGCAGAGTCTCCTCTATATTTTTAACATGCCAAACTTGCAATTTATCAATTAAACACTTCTAATTATTATTTCTCAACTCAACTCCATCTCCACATCATCAAACCATCCATACTTTTTCGCAATTCATAACTTAAACCATCATCATTATCATACCTATTTTAATATCAATCTGAGCAACTATATCATCATACACGCATACATAAACACATACATATTAACCTAAATACTCATACTTTGGATTACAGTACCATGGAGCTACTAGGCAGAATTTGGATAAAAGATTAACTTATATTAATTACATATGTATGTCAAAATATCCACGGTGAAGAAAGAGAAGCCTGTGGACCTTGAATCTCACCGACACCTGAAAAGATTTAAAACCATGAAGGTGAGTATAAAATACTCAGTAAGTAGTTATATACAAAAATGCATGAAAATCTTATACCATTGAAGTTGAATCGGAACCTAAAATGGTTAGGAGAAATAATAGTAGGGAAATAGAGCAAATAGTACTGAATCACGTGGTGCTAAGTAATGAACTATAAGAGTAGCATATGAAATGTTCAAAGTATGGTGAACGATGATAACATGTAGTATGAGTCACATCACATATGATACAATAGGTAAATAGGGCCAAATATGTCAAGTATACACAATCGTGCTAACAAGTATACGTATAGAGCAATGGCGCATAACAAGTAATTACGTAAGAGTGATCGGTTCTTACGGCTAGGGAATATAGCTCCCCTCCTTAGCAAGGGTCAAATAATGTACCAGTGTATACACGGTCGACAGAAAATTCCGCTACACTGTTGTCGTAGCCCTGTTATGATATCATATGCAAAAGTTTCATCTAATGGGTACAGGTTCACAATTATAGTTCAGTTTTACATATAACAGTTCATTTTCATGTTACAAGTATCATATAGGCATGCTGGCCAAAGTTAAGAAACGGGCCCGTCGGGGCACAATTTCGCTAGTGCAAATGGCAAGTCAAATTACAGGTCCGTTTTAGGGTTTTTGGGGAGTTTCTGGTTCTCTATATTATTAACATAATTAGGTGGACTATTTGGTATCAATTTGAAGCTTAGAGATAGAGGAAAGGATTGGGCTAGGTATCGGGTCAAAATACTTTCTAAGTTTCAAATTATATCAGTCGAAAGTATAGGTCAATTTAGGTCAGTTCGGAGGGTCATTTTAGGTGCCAATTGGACATCTCAAAATAAATTAGAGTTTTTATGTGATAAATCAATTCTAATACACATGTTATGCCATATGATACATAAATACAATAATTGTATATAAAAACTTACTTCCAAAGCTTAGCCAAGGCATGTAGCTCCTAGCTAGCCCGAAGACCCCCTAACTGCCGCGGCGACTACCCAACTTGTCCCTTCCTCGGGAAGCTCGCCTATATATATATATATATATATATATATA
>CANXYC010149756.1:0-11159 GCA_948193065.1 Aleurites moluccanus | reverse complement strand
TTCCTATTGGACTATATTGTACTTGAAACTTGATATTAAATTCTATTGGAAACCTTGTTTCTTGGCATTGATATTACTATCTTGGAATATTGTAATTTGTTATTGAATGACCTTCTTTGTGAGCACCTAGCCTCACAAGTGTAGGAATATATATGTTATTCACTGAGATTCGTCTAACTCCTTTGTGGTTTATCCTTTTTCAGGGTTTGATAGGTAGCGACGATTCCATTTCCTCTCTCTTCCTTCAGGAGTGGAATTTGCCTTATCTATGTAATGACTCCTTAATTGTATTTATGGGTATTTCTATAGTAGCTCCACGGTATGTAATAATGAATTTAGTAATGATATTGTAAAAACGAAGATATGGTTAAAGAGATGTAAATATTACATTATATATGCAGTGTGAAGTATTGGATTGGGAAAAAATGATAACAAATGTGGAATGTACATTATAGTATGAGATGAGTATGGAAATAGAAGTGTTAATTTGTGCAGGTTGTGTTAATGTTTGTTATGAAGAGAGGGACTTTGGGTCCTGGGTATTAGATTATAAAAATAGAGTAGTTATGACAAATTTTCTGTAGAAAATGAAGAATGGGGTTCTACGGGTTTAGGTGGCCTTATGCCTTCCCTATACCCTAGGACCGTCATATCTCCTGAAATGGGGGATGTGACACATTTGCTCTGTCGCCAAGGCTTCTTAGAGGTGCCACCAAAAAGGCTTGGTTGTGCCGCCAGAGGCCTTTGGCATTCCCGTCAAGACATCACATAGCGCTTCCATCTTCTTTCGGTCAGATTCATCCGATTCGAAGGTAGTTTGATATCCGGTTGATGCCGATCAGTTTGGTATGGTCCGATTTGTCTATATTGAAGTCGATTTTGACCTCTGGTCAATTGCTAATCAGTTTGGCATGGTCTAAGTCTGTTTGGAGTGCAAAAACACGTGTTTACAAAAGGTTTCAAAAAAGTAAGCATCCAAGATATATAGCCTTGATTCTACCTTACCAACTGCAATCACATTCTCACTCACTAGGTCCTAAAAAACACAGTATGTTTTAAAGAAGGTAAGTTTGATTGAAAGTGAATCAAGCAATTTTCTTACTGATAACAAAATAAACTCAAAGTTTGGAACATATAGAACTTCGGTAATGATGAAATTGTTTGGAAAAAGGATTAAACCTGCTTGGTGAACAATGGTTGTGTTTCCATTAGGTAATCTTATATTGATATGACAAAAGAGGGTATATAAATGCTGAAATAAATCTGAATGGGGGCTCATATTGTCTGTTGCCCCGTGTCAATTATCCAAGAATGGAATCCAAGCTGCGAGGCACATGAAAGACATATAGAAAAGAAAATACCTGCATATTTACTACTGTTGAGATAGTCTATGGGCCAATTGTTGTTGCTGCAATTTGAGACTTCACTTTGATTAGAGATTGTATTTGTTCTTGCAAAGAGTTAAACATATTTGTAAGCTCTTCAATTTTGTTGAATGACATATCAACTTCTGTTTCAATTGGTGTTTCTGACATTTGCTCATATGGATTGTATGAGCTGAATTGTGCAGTTGCACGAAATTGAATCTAAGTAATTTCTCTACACTGTAAATTCTCCATCTCTTTGTTTGAACCAGTTCATATAGGCAACAAGCTTAAAACAATTGTCCCTTGTATGTCCATCAAGATTGCAATTGGTGTAGTGACCTTTTGTTGGATCATATTTCTTCACATCCACTCTGATTCTTACTGAACAAGGCTATAGCATCAACATTATCATTAAAATGATTGACTACTTGTCTTTGTAATTCAATTTTCAACAACATCGAATATGCCCTATTAGCAGATGGTAAAGGCTCCAATAAAAGTATCTGATTCCTGGTTTAACCATAAACTTAATGGAGTTCCATTAAAAACTGCATTAACTTATTCCTACTGTCAATCTCATATGTTGTTTTAATTGCTCCACATTCACACAGGTGCTGGATCGATACTCGCAAGTTCATCCCATAATTTCTTTAGTTTTGAAAAACACACAGCCACGGTGTCATTACCTTGATTCATAGATGCAATTTTTCTATTGAGCTGATAGATCATTGGACCATTGCTCTCACCGAATCTCTCTGCAATCTCATCCCATAGTGCTTTTGAATTTGTTGTATATATGAAGCTTTCCACTAGTTCCTTTGAAATTGCATTGAGAATCCATGATGTAATTATATAATCGCATCTCCTCCACTGTTCATAGCTTTCTGAATCTGGATCTGGTTGTGTAAAACGGCCATCAATGAAACCTAGTTTATTCTTTGCACCTAGAGCAATTCGCATTGCTCTGTTCCAAGACCGATAATTGCTTCTAGTCAATGATGTTGTAACAAGTACCATTCCTGGATGATCAGATGTTTGAAGAGCCATAGGATCGAGATTTTGATGTGTTGTTGTTGGAGTCTCTTTTGTCTTTGAGGATTGAATTTCTTCATCAATAAGATCTGCCATCGCTTGAATTTCTGTTTAATCATTTGATCGACGATTAATTTGTATTTGAAAGGTTTTAATTGTTTGATCGAAGGTTAGTTTATGTTTGAAAGGTTTTGTTTGGTTGACGAGAAAAGAAAAGAAGATTTATTTGGTTTTCTCTGAAAATTTTTTGAGTTTTAATTCTGAACCATGTTAAGAGTTTGAGACTGATAAATTTGATGAATCTGAATTGTATTACTTCAACAAAGAGCACAAGCCTTTATATACAGAAGCAAGAAGCTAACTAACTACTGAGAAACTAGAAAACCACGGATTGCCAGCTTGGCAATTATAACCAATTAATCCTACGTGGCACCTATCATCTAATTAGCTTAAAAGAAATAATGACAGATTCTAACAAAGTTGAAAAATTTTCTAACTAAAGCATAACAAACTGAGCCGACTAAAACAGAATAAATACAATACTCAGTATATTCAGCAAATTTTTTTTGGATTTTGTTTGTAAATAATTCTCTTGTCCAACAATTTATTTTTGGTATAGATTTCCCAAAAATCAGTTTATTCAAAAATTACCCAAAGTTTTCCCTTATACGAGTAAGTAATGATTTTCATAAATTTTTACAAGTCTTTGCTAGTTGTTATGGTTTTTGTGCATGATGTGTATGTGTAAATTAAGGTTCGTAATCAGAGGTCTATACGAATTAATGTGACGAGATTACTACATTTCTGGAGTATGTATTATAATGACATGATTTTTACAATGAAAGAGTTTGAGAGACTCTGAATCTATGACACGTGAGGATAATATTATTAATTTGTTATGCAGGCCCAGATGAAGCAATTGGGAGTATTTTTGAGATGAGATTGTTTGTCTATTTTAAGGAAAATTAACTCTAGTTTTGAGATAGAATTTGCCATATTTTATGTCTTTTGTTTCATCTGCTTCTTAGATAAATTCTTTATAATTCTATTTTGTAGATTATCCAAGATTATGGGTGTTCGGGGTTAGGTTGATGTGATTTTATCATTACATTCAATCCGTCCATAAAATGCGAATTAAAAATTTATAAATTCAATCCAACTCAAGAAAAAATTAAAATTAATCCAATTCAATCCATAATTAAGGAATCAAATTGGATTGAATTGTATGGTTTTATTTTATATAACTTGCATTTTTTATTAATTATTATTCTGTAAAAAATCAAAATATACTAATATTTTCAACCATAATTTAAAGAGTGTAATAATATAAAATCAAAGGGATATAATTTATTTTTAAAATATGAGAGAGATTAATATAATATATCAAATCTCATAAGTTAAATAATATTTAAAAAAAATATGAGTTTTTCTTTTTCAAATCTAAAATTTTTAAAAGGATATTCAAATATTTATTTTAATAAAAATAAATCATTAAAAAATCCCTTAAATTTAATAAAACATGCATCTTACCTTTATTATTTATTATAAAATAATTTTTAGAAACTAAACTAATCAAAATCAAAATATATAAGTATTTTAAAAAGTCATTGCTAATTTATTTTTTTCTAAAATAATAAATCTTTTTATAATAATATAAATCTAATTTTTATTTTATTAAATTAAAAATATTTTAACATAATTTTTTTTTATCTTAGCTAATAAGGAGCGTAATGAAAATGTAATTTTTTATTTCTATTTTTATTTTTTAAATAATATGACCTAATGCATGCTAGGTTAATGCATGCTAGGTTAGGACATCCCTCCTTTGAGAAGATGAAACATATTGCAGTCTCCATAAACCAACCAAAAGAGTTTCTATGTATCATTTGCCCTCTTACTAAACAACATAGAAGTCCATTTGTTAATAGCCAAACCACAACAACCAAACCATTTGCTTCATTACATATAGATCTGTGGAGATCATATAGAGTTCAGTCCATGATATAAGCTAATTACATCCTAAGTTTGGTGTGTCCACAAGATATCTCATTATTCTTTTAACTCCGGTAAAATAGGATTTTTTAGTATTAGATTGAAAATATGCATACATATAAATACTATGTTCAGTATGGATGAGTTAGGTACAATAAAGATCCAATCATACTTCTATAGAGTTTAGAGTCTACACATTTACCTTTTTCATCTACCTTAAGCTTGATTGAAGTACTCATTAGCATAGGTTAAGGCTTGGTATTTTTCATTTCAAATCTTTTCAATAAATCCTTAGTGTACTTGGATTGGTTGATCAAAGTTTAATGTTCTAATTGTTTGATTTGCAATCCCAAGAATAAATTGAGTTCTCCCATCATGCTCATCTCAAATTCACCTTGCACAGTCTTAGAAAAATTCTTGCAAAGTAAATCATTAGTAGCACCAAATAAATGGTCATCAATATAGATTTGCACAACTAAAATGTCTTTCTTATCATGCTTTATAAAAAGTGTGGTGTTAACTTTTCCTTTTGAAAAATCATTTTTAAGAAGAAAATTACTTAACCTCTCATACCAAACTCTTGGAGTTTGTTTCAAACCATATAGAGCTTTTGAAAGTTTAAACACATGGTTTAGATATTTTTCATTTTCAAAACCGGGAGGTTTTTCAACATAAACTTCTTCTTGTATAAAACCATTTAGAAAAATACTTTTGACATTCATTTGATAAAGTTTAAAATTTTTAAAGCATGCATAAGTAAGTAATATTCTAATTGCTTTTAATCAAGCTACAGAAGCATAAGTTTCATCATAATTAATACATTTTTATTGAGAATACACTTGAGCAACTACCCTTGCTTTGTTTCTTATAACAATTATGGATTCATCCAACTTGTTACGAAATGCTCATTTTGTACCAATTGTTGGATAGTCTTATGGTCTTGGAACTAATATCCACACTTGACTCATTTCAAATTGATTAAGCTCATCATGCATTGCCATGATCTAATGATCATCTTTAATAGCATCTTTCACATTCTTTAGCTCAAACTTGTGAGAGAAATACAATATACTCATAGGTGTTGTGGACTTTTGATCTTGTTCTCACTCTTAGGTTTGGATTACTAATGATTAGATTGTCTTTAACCTCATTCCTAACTCTTGGATGATTAGGTTCTCGATGTTGATGAATAGGAATGTAGAATCTTCATCTTCTTTATCTTTCTTGCTAAAGCCCATATCTTGCTCTTTCAAGGATAGATCATCCATCATGTCTTCAATAGCTTTGTCATGATCATTTCTATCAATATTCTTAGAAGAAAATATCACAAAAAAATAACATGAATGGATTCTTCAACTAAGAGTGTTCTATTGTTGAAAACCCTATAACCTTTGGCATTTAAAGAATAACCAATGAAAATAGCCTCATCTGATTTAGTATTAAACTTACCAAGATTATCCTTACCGTTATTCAATATATAACATTTATAAACAAAAGGATGAAAATGTGTAATAATAGGTTTTCTTCATTTCCACAGCTAATATGGAGTCTTTTTAAGAATAAGCCTAATCATTGTTCTATTAAGAATGTAGCAAGATGTGTTGACTGCTTTGACCCAAAAATATTTAAACAAGTTATTTTCACAAAGCATAGTTCTTGCCATTTCAATAAGCAATCTATTTTTCCTTTCAATAATACTATTTTGTTGAGGAGTCCTAAATGCTGAAAAATTGTGAGATATGCCATACTCTTTGAAATACATTTCAAAATCTGAATTTTCAAATTCCTTTCCATGATTATTTCTAATTATAGAAATATCATATCCCTTTTGATTTTATAAAGATTTTATGAGAGGAATGAATGAATCAAAAGCTTCATGTTTGTGTGCAAGGAATAATACTCATATAAGTCTTGAATAGTCATCAACCACAGTAAGATAATAATATTTTCCACCAAGACTTACGGTTCTAATTGGACCAAATAAATCAATATGCAAAAGTTGAAATAACATTTTTGGATTTAAAAGAACTTCTAGAGTATTTGCCTTTAGCATCTGCATCACGAATATTTTTCATTTTTGAAAACTAACTTAGGTAAATCATTTATTAAATTTCTTTTTGAAAGTTTTAAGATAACATCCATACAAGCATGACCAAGTTTTTTTATGTCATAAGAATGAATCATCATCTCTAGATGCAAATAAATAAAGATTTTGATTTGATGCATTATTTAGGTCCACAACATAAATTTCGTTGATGATGACCTATGAAAGCAATCTTGTTGATTTTGCTATCTATCACTTCATATGCAAATTATTCAAAAATGACTCTATAACCAACATCATATTATTGACTTATGCTAAGCAAATTATGTTTAAGTTTGTTAACAAATAGAACTTTGGAAATAGATACATTATCATTGTCAATAAAGCCTATTCCAATAACTTTGCCTTTGGAATTGTAACCAAAGCTCACATTTCCATTTTTGGTTTTAAGCTCTATAAATTTTGACTTGTCACTGGTCATGGTCTTTGAGCAACCATTATCTATGATCCAATTATTCTTCTTATTTTTTTGTACCTACAAAAAAAAAAAAAAAAAGCATAATTCATCCCTTTTTTGGTAGCCAAATTTCTTTAGGTCCATGTATGTTAGTATACTTGAGAATTTTTACACTTTTATCAATTGGACTTGATTCTTTTGGAATCCATATTTTTTTGATGGTGTAAGGTCTATTGTATTTAATAGAATATCTTTGTAATGTGTGACAAAAAAAATTTACAATGATTGCATTTCATCATTCTTTTTGGATTCATTACATTCATTTTAAAGAAAGAATTAACCTTTTTTACCTTCAAATTTGTGTGATATCATAAACCCGCATTATAAAAAATAACTCTTTGTAAAGCAATGATATGTTGGAGAGTTTTACTTCCTTGAGTAAATTTACTTAGAAGTTCATTTGAACGTTTTAGCTCACTATTGACTTGTTCATTTTCACATAAGAGGTTTGTAAAATCATTTTTTAAGTTTAAAATTGAGTTGAAAGTAATTATTTTTGAACATCAATAATTGAATTTTCTTTTGACAAACTCTCTTCAAACTCAAGTTTCAACTTGCATATATTTTTCTTTACAACTGTATTTTCTTTTGAAATATTCATAAAGTTTTTCATTAATTCATTAAAAGCACATTCTAATTCAAAATTAATATATGATTTTGAACTTACCTCAAGTTCATCTTCATCCAATGTCTCTTTATTTTCCATTGTCATGAAATAAGTTGACTTTTTTCTCTTTTTCTTCTTCGGAGGATTCATCATCACTTGAAGTGTCACTTTCACTCCAAGAGGCATAAGCTTTGTTCTTCTTTTTGAATATTCTCTCTTCTCATTTCATTTCTTATGTTTTAAATTTGAACAATCTATTTTTATGTGTCTGGGCTTCTTGCATTAAAAACATATAATTTCATTTTCTTGTCTAGGAAGTTTTTACTTTTGAGTTTATCTCTTGATAAGAATTTGCCAAACCTTCTAGTAAGAAGAGTTATTTCATCATCTTTCGCTTCCTCATTAGAATAATCATCATTCTTCTCAATAATTGCTTTCAAAGCAATCACTTTTTCTTTTTTGGAAGACTTTTCTTCTTCCTTTTCTCTAGTAGCTTCTCTACTGTTAAGTTTTAACTCAAAAGTCATAAGATTTCCAATTAAGCCTTCAAGATTTAAAGAACTTAGATTCTTCAATAGGATCCACCTTGGCATCAAATTTTGCTGGTAATGATCTCAAAAGTTTTGTAATGAGCTCCTTTTGAGTGAAAACTTTATCAAGCCCCATCAAGTCATTCACTATAGTAGTATATCTTTTATACATTTCACTAATTTTTCTGCTTTCTTTATAATGAAATTTTCAAAGCTAGACACAAACATGTTAATTTTTGTGTCTTTTACTTGGTTTGTGCCTTTTTGAGTTACTTTTAGTACATCCCAAATTTCTTTTGCCAAATCACGTGCCGACGCATAGTTGAACTCGATAGCATTGAGCAAAATAATAGATCCATAATTCTTTACTACTTTTCTTTTGTCTTCAACTGTATATGTTGAATACACCTTTGGAGTAGACGAATTCTCCACCATAGACACATATGGTCCTTTTTCTATCACTTTTCATAGTTCACATCCTTTGAAATATATGTGAACTCTCATTCTAACCTTTCATTGATTGTAATTGACTCTATGAAATAGTGATGGTCTTATTGAGCATTGTCCTTCATCAAAGATGGAAGTAAAAGTGGAAGTTTCTACCATAAAAATATATCGTAAACTCTAAAAATTATGAGATTTTATATAAATTAGAGTACAAACTCCGATATTAATTGTTATCTCACTATGGCAATATTCCTAGAGGGGGTAAATAGGAATATAACGATTTTTGTGCACTTTTAAATTCAATTGCAATAATATCATATATAAATACAAGCAAAGTAATAAAAGAATATAGAGTTAAAGAAATCTTAGCTAATTTATTATAATGGTTCGGAGCTCAACCATCTCCTATATCCACTTCTCTTAATATTAACATGATATTGAGGTTCTACTATCACGGGTTTATAACCCAACACTGTTGTAACATCCTAGGTGAAACCCTAGTACCTAAACCCTAGTTGGAGACCCTAACCCTAGCACTTAAACCCTAGTTGGAGTTAGGGGGTGTTTATATGTGATTGATTGTTATATATGTCATATGATTTATTTGATGTGTTTACATGTGCGATTGATAGTTATATAATGTTATATGATTTATTTGATGTGTTTACATATGTGTTTGATTGCTAATGAATTATTTGGGAAAAATAATTTGAGGATAATAAAATAAATAAATAAAATAAAATAGCTCAATTGAGTTAGAAAAATAATAGGACTTGATTGCAAAAGGAAATATATAGGAGGGATTTAATTGAAGTTTGTAGGACTTATTTGGAATAGAAGAGATGGAGGGAGGAGTTAGTGGCAATTTGGTTCATCATGATTCAATGGAACCATGTATTGGTACATCTAAATCCTAAGGATGCATGTATAGAGCTTATAGTGGCTTTTATGAGATTGAAGCATTTGATCATTTGCCAAAAATCCCACTAACATTATTTTAAACAAAAGAATTCAGTTTTTTCTCATTTTCTATCACCCAAAACCATGTCCAAAGCCAAAACAAGAGAAAACCTCTTCTTCCTTCAAAGGTGGTTCAACCATTGACAATTTATTGGAGCTTTGAAGATTTCTTTCAAATTTTAGTGGATTAAACCATCATATTTCCTCCATTTCTTCATCCAAGCTTCCAAAATTCAGTTTGGTGGTGTTCTTGGAGACCTAAGGTTTCGGCTACTTCAAAGATTTCAAGGTAAGGTTTAAAAATTCTGGATGTTTAGTGTTTGTGGATGGTTAAATATTGTTTAGATACTTGGATTGGGGGAATTTTGCTTTTGGTTAAGGAAAAGGCATAGTGACCTAACCAAATTAGGGGTTTGGGGGAAAGTTTGATTCTTGGTTTCAATTGTGCAATTGATGTTGTAAATGGTGTTAATTAGATGTGAATTGAATGGTTTGATTGAGAATTGAACATTTGTTGTGCAAATTTCCCTTTTGGCCAAAATGAATTGGGGAAAATTTGGGGGAAATTGTCTTTGATGCATTAATTGAGCAATTGAATATATATATGATTCTTAATTGATTAAATTGATGTCAATTGAATGTTTCATTATGAATTGGATTCCAATTTTTGGATTTAACTTTGGACCGAATGGGAAATTAGGGTTTTTGGTGTATAATTGCTTCTAAAATTCTGCAATTGAGTATTTAAAACTTAAATTGGCATGGTGAATTGATGTTTGGGTGCTTGAATTGGAAGAATAAACTTCAAGAGAGAAAAACCCCTTTGGACCGAATGCTTTATTTGGGGAAAATGAGAAATTTGTTTGGTTTTTGTTAAATTATTTTGTTAAAAATTGGTAGCTTGAATTTTATAATTGTAGGCTTAATTGAGAATTTAGGGTTGGTTTGGGAAAAACCCCCAAATCCGAACCTAATTAGGGCAAGTTAGGAAAAATTAGTTTGAATTAGGGCAATTGAGCTTGGAATTGTTTAATTGGTGTGTTTAATTGCAAAAATAGGGTTTGGATGATTTGGGCCCTTTGGGCTGAATGAGAATTGGACCTAAAGCTAGGGTTTTTAGTTTATTATGTGTGTACAATGGATATGTGTATGTGATGTGGTTATTGGATGAGTAATGGTAGCTTATAGAAAAGGATTTGCTTATTTGTATTGAATTGGAAATGTGTTTAGGTCTTTATGACCAATAAAGTTCAAAATGCTTTGGCATGAAACCTAGGCTTGAACCTGAACCCAAATTTGCTTGATTGTGCTTATAAGATATGTTATTATTATTGTACGGAAAGAAATTTGGGTTTAAACTCTTTTTGAGTGTTATTTTGGAATGGCCAAATGACATTGTGAAATTAGGGTTTTGAATATGAAAGTTGATATGTGTATCTTGTTTGAAATGAGTGTGTATATGTGTTTGAATGTGATATGTTGGTTTGATATAGTGTCTTATCGGAGAGTTGGTATGTGTATGGGGGAATCCTCCAGAGGAAAGGAGAAAGTGGGCGAGCAGTAGGTGCTCGGAGCCTCGGAGGGGCATTTTGGGCCTTTTGCATATAAGGTGGGTTTATATATATGTTATTGCATTTCTAGTTTAAGGTACTATCATTTGAAC
>CANXYC010149699.1:0-16591 GCA_948193065.1 Aleurites moluccanus | reverse complement strand
CTGTGTGCACACTGAGTTAAGGGACCCCTGCTAGAGAGGGACGATGTATTCTCTAGTCATAAGGAATATATCCTTATGTATGTTATTTATTTATGGGACCCCTGCTAGGGAGGGACGTTGTATTCCCTAGTGTTATGCACTTTATGATAGTACTGTGTTTAAAGTTTGAAGTAACCCAAATCCTGTGATATCATATACGTCTACCTATGATTATATTCATGGTTAATATTTATTCTTATTATATCAGTTAATAATTCTATTATTCATATACTATAGATATAAATATATATACATACATAAATACTATAATGGTATTAACTTTATTCGTAATGCATTTACTGCACTCTTATGCTTATGAACTCACTGAGTATTTTTATACTCATCCCTTTAATGTTTGATGTTTTTAGGTCTTCGGTGAGGCCCGTATTCCATTGGCAACGTTTTCTTCTGCCGTAGAGATCTTGTACATGTAAATCCAAATCTTAAAGTAATGTAATAAGAAGTTCTTAGAATAGTTCCATGGTACTGTAAATAGACTGTAGCATGTAGATAATCTTAAGTTTGCATATATATATATATATTTATATTGTTGATTTTAATGGATGTTGAGTTATTATATATAATTGAAATGTATGTTATATAAATATATTGATTTTGGAGATGAATAATGATATTGAAATTGATTGGAGATCCAGAGGGATCATGATGTTTGAGATGAGAATGATGATTATAGAAGTGCTATTTGTGTGTTTTGATTTCTTAGGCATAGTCCAATTTTAGAAGATATGCTATCGAATTTTCTTCAGCATTCTAGATTTATTTTGGAATGTTATTTGTTTAATGCATGTCATATAGATAGTTTATTAGGTTCTACGCGGTACTGGTCGCTTATGCATCACCTGTATCCTAGGACCGTCACGACTTCCGAGATAGGTCGTGACATTATGCATGTGGATTGGACTTTGATTTTTCACTTTCTGTACAAGCTAAAAGGTCTTGATTTCACATTCAAATTATTATGATTTTGGGTTAGTAAAATACTCCTCCTTACAGATAAGACAGACTCACTTTTTTTTTTTCATCTGTCTCAAATTATAACTCATTTTCCTCTCTTAAATAGTAGTTAATTTATTAATTTAATGATATATCCTTATTTAATATATTTCATTATTAATACATCACATTTTTATCAATAAATTATTAATTAATTTTATTAGATTATTAACCAAAACATGCATGTATTTTTTAATATTTCTCATCAAATAATGAAATTGTTGAGTTTCTGGCATGTAAGGATGACAACGGGGCGGAGTGAAGGGGGGGGGGGGGGGGGGGACGGCACCAACCCCACCCCCCTTAGTGGGAAATCTCTATCCCCATCCTCATCTTACAAACAGAGACAATTTAGTACCCATTTCCATCTCTATAAGGATTCCCCTTCTCATAGGGATCATCATTACATACTTAAATTTTATATTATTAAATTTATATATATTTATAAAATTCATAAATTATAACTGAAAGTAAGAATAAATTTATTTAGAAAATATTAATAAAATTCAGACACATAAAATATCAACCAAATATAATTAAAATGTAAATACGTTTAATACATTAAAAAATATTATGCAACGTTTAATAAAAAAATTAAAAATTTAGCATATATAAAATGTAAGAATATTTATATATATTGAATCTAATAAATGCAAAAAATTTCAAGAAACTCCAACAATCTCATAAACATTTTTATATTTAAAAATTCAATATATAAATCAAATATAACCTTAAATAGATGATTGCATGTGCTAAAAAAATTATTATTATTTTTAATATAATTAAAAAAATAAACATTAGTATATATTTTTGAGTGATGAAAATTATAAATTCTCCTCGCGAAGTGGGGAATACATTTCTCATCCCTGTTAATGGGAAAGTAATAATCCCCATCCCCGCCTCATGGGAGAGAAAATGAAGAATTTTCAACACGCTTGGAGCAAATTCCCATGTGAAAATTCCCATGAAAAACAGAGATTATCCCTCTTATTGACATGTTAGTCAATAATAAAATTTTAATTATTTTTATTATAATAATAAAACTTTATTGAATTTAATACTTAGTATTAAAAAGTTAAATAATAATTATTTTCAAAATAATTATTTACTAATATAAATGAAGAAATATTTATGAAAAATATTAAATAAAAGTTATTGTTTTAATTAAAATAATCATTTTTTAAATTTTTATAAAAAAAAAATAAGACGAAAGAAGTAATATTATAAGACTTAACCAAGGACTTAGATTAAAACTTGTATTTGTCAACCTTAATTATTTATTTATATTATGTACCGAAAGTTTTATCTATTTTTATATTTAATTAAAGAAAACTTTGTGCCATGAACACACACATAGGAAATAAAAAGCATTGTTTGATAGATGTATTAATGGTTTATTATAACATGAAAAATGAAAGGGGTTGGGTTTTAAAGTTGATTAATGAACCTAATCAGGCCCACTTTCATGGTTTACCAAATTGTTTATGCCCATGGATATCGGCATTCTTGGTTATACACAATGAACTACTGGACCTATGGATCTCCTCATCCTCATTATTATGTAGATTTAAGCACCAGATATCTCGGCCTTGGTCAATGATATACAACGGTCTGGCGTTAAAACTAATCTATCTTTTCTTTGGAAGGAAGAAACAAATTATTTAGCTTTGATTTAAAAATATTAGAGTTATTTTATTTAATTTAAGTTTTAATTAATTAAATTAAAAATTAATGAATCATTAGTCCAATAATACTTAAATTGTCTCCACATGAACATTGAATTTGAATTTCAATCAAATTTGAATTTAAAAATAAAAAAAATGTTTTAAGTGTAAGACAAATTAAAAAATGTAGTTTAATTATTTTAAAATTTTTATAACTAAAATATATAAAAATTATCTTAAAAATAAATTTTAATAATTTTTTTCGCGAAAAACACTTGTATATATTGGAGTATACACTAATTCAATATAATAAAAATATATGAAAAAAAAAGAGTATTGATATCTTTTTATTGAAAAAAAATAAAAAAATTATATTAATTAAAATATCTTACCACTACTTGGTAAGATATATGTGATAAATTCGTACATCGAGTATAAATAATAATTTTTCTTTTTTCACATTATTTTTATTCCTTAAAAAAATTTTAATTGAATTTAATCCACCACATTATACTATAAACAATCAATACTGATAAGACATCATGAAATAAATATAGTAATGATATTTTAAATTACTATTAATTAGTTATAATTTAATACTGAATTCACCTAAGAATTTATGTACAAAACCCTTGACTTGTTGAAAAAAAATATTGAATAGAAAAAATTTTAAACAGACCCTAAAACTTCATTAGGTCTCTTATTTAAATGGATTCTAGAAAGATACTCAAATTGCAATGAAAAAAGAGATACAAAATGTTCCGTGAATCATTAAACTACTCAACCTCAACATCAATTGCGATCTCATAATCTCCTAAATCCTAAATAATCTAATGAAATTATTGACTGCTGTATTTGGAAAGAATTGTACTTTTTCATTTTTTTTTATTATTATTTAGAGGTTTATTTTAAACTTTGAATTTAATTATTTAGGAGTCAAAATGTAGAACTAAATTTTTCAATCCGGATAAGTTTAGAAAATATGAGCAGTTGAATTAAGTAGTAAATTTATGATTTTTTTTAATTGGGTATTCTAAGAATATTCGTGAAAAATAATTATTTCATATAAAATATAATTAAAAAATAGTTATGTTAAAAAAAATATAAATAAATTAATATAAAAATGAATTAGAAAGGAAAAAGAAAAATTTTAATAGAATTATATTTCATTACAATCACTATTATTCTAAATGATATGTCATAATATTCACTTCTCGCTTATTTATTTTATTTTTAAATTTTTTTTATTTAATAGTATTTAATAGTATTCTCATAAAAAAAAACTGATAGATTTATATATAAAAAACTTGAACAAATATTCTTCACATGTTTAGTAGGTATGAGATCTTAATTAAATTCATGCTTCCAATTAATCAAAATTAAATTAAAAATAATAAAACAAGCAAGGTAAAATTTTACCATGAAGATTATGAACATATTGCCACAACATATATCCATTTAAATAAAAATAAAAGCACATTAGCCTTATTCTAAAAGCAATAAATCAAAGCCTATTATCTAGGTGCATATAATTAAGGGTAAGAGAAGTCTCTTTCACCATTATTGATTAAATCGTTATAAACAGTTAAATATGATGGATAACTGTTTAAGATGGCCATTTAATAATGTTATTGGCATCTAATCAGTCTTGCAAGTTGATATGACCCTCAAGACTTTGATCATTCTTCTTTTTTCCCACCCACAAATACCTTCCAATCAAAATAGTTATGTTTCTGCTTATATGTTTGTAGGCCACCCCAATTACAAAGAAGAAGCATCATGTTAGGAATGTACAACAACTGAATTCAGACATGTTATTGCATTGTCCAGTACAGTTTAACAACATGTTTTGGCATTTATATTAATCTAACTTCATTAGCTTCATCAATAAAACAGTCTCATGGAAAATGCTATCTAATTAATAGTAATTTGTTGGTCCTTTTGGAAGTCTTCTTTTGAACAATGTAATAGGCCTTTCATTTGGATAAACAAAATATAAGATAGAGATAGCAGGTTCAACAAGGTTATCTGTAACACACTTGCAAACAGTTAGGCTTTGTTTTGTAATATTTAGTTGATTTTTCAAATTTGTGTTTTGATAATTTTTTTACTCATTAACTATTTATTTGATATAAATGAATTCTATAAAATTTTATAAAATTTATTTATAAATTTATATTTATTTTAAATTCAAATTTATTTAAAATTCTAAATAATTAAATATGTGAAATTGAAAATAACTAAATTAAATCCTATCAAAATAGTCAGTATTTCTAAATAAATTTCACAATTTTAAACTAATAAATTTTAGAAAATTAAACTTCAACTCTAAATTTTATAATTTTTATGTATTGATTTGAAATTGTAGTCCAATAATTTTTAACAAATTATATTTATAATATTTATATTTAATACCGAAATTTTAAAAAATATATATTTTTAAATTTTTTAAAATTATAGTTTACTAAAAGTTATGGTCAATTTTAATCGAATTAGAGTTACAACAAAATTTTTTAAATAATTTATTTTTCTTAAATAATTATAGATACATAACCATTGTAGCAATAAAATATTATATAATTTATTAATGAAGAAAAAAAATAATAATTTTCTTCTTAAATATTATAATAAAAAATCTTGAAATGGGAAGAACTGAAAGTAGTTAATTATTTTTTTTTTAAATTATTTTATAAGTATAAAACTCTTAATAAATTTAATTATTTATGGCCAAAATTATATTTTATTTTTAAAAAATAATGTATATAAAAGGGTATTATTGATAAATTTTAAGTTGAGTTATAAATAATTATATTTTCATTAATGTAATATAAAATTTTTAAAAAGAAAATAAGTAAATAAATAATATACTGGGTATTTTTAATCAAATGAAATATTAAAATAAAGTTTAGAATTATACCAAATATAATATTCATTTCATTTAAAATAAATTCTATATTATTATTTAATATATCATGAAAATTTATTTACAAATGAAATGAATTTTTCTATAAAATTAAATCAAATATAGCTTAAATTTTACTAAGAATGTTTGGTTGGATAGTGGAGAGCAGGGATGAAACCACTTGCAATGGTGCAAGGGTTACTGCACCTGAGCCCAAAACAAATTTTCAAATATATATATATATGTTTTCATATGAGTCCTTCCTTAATAATAAAAATAGCCTCTCACAAAAAAAAATAAAAAATAAAAAATAAAAAATAAAAAATAAAAGCTCATTCCTTCAATTAAAAAAAAAATAAGCTCATGATTCGTGTATTATTAATTAGACTAATATTTTGATAATGAATAATTCGTTAATATTTGGATTAAATAAGATTTTTATTAAGAAATTTGAATATTGAATTGGTTTTCCTTTTAGTATAAATTTATATTATAATTGGCATATTTGATGTTTAATAAAATAATTAATATATCATATTTTGATAAATATTTTATATTCATAAATTTTGTTAAATTATATTTAATCCCACCAAATATAAGGTTCTTGTTCCATCCCCTGATATTCTTGCCGCTTTTAAATTCTTAAAAGCTAGCATTCTAAATTTGTAAGGCCTTATTGACTGTCAATCAAATTGATCTTTAATCATTATTCGTTGAACTTCAGAAAATGCAAAAGCAATTTATCAAAAATAATAGTAGTAATTTCAAATAAAAACTTGAAATAAAGGAGGAAAAAAGGTACTATATTTTAATAAAATTCAATCTCGACATGATCAAAAGTAATCTAAATTTAAGTGACCCTGAATCATTCAACCCAAAAAATTTTATAAATTTATTAAAAAAAATTTATATAATCCATTAAGATTTAATTTTTTATATATTTTTTATCCATAAAAAATTAATTTTTTGGAAAATTTTATATTTATATAAAAAATTTTAAATTTCGACCTACTTAAAAATAATTTTCTGACTCCGTCCCTAATCGTCGACTACCTATTTTGTAGTACATAAAATGAATAATTCAAATTCTTACAACTTCATTTGCTTTTATGAATTTCCTATATATACATAAAAAGAAACCCATAGGATTAATTATAGTATTCAGTCTATTATGAACCATGACATGGCAAATGGAATTTTAAAGATCAAAGAAATATAAGTGACTATTTTTCAACAAGATATGGCAAAAGCTAGAATCATGAAGCTCTTGTCTGCATGTGATTTGCCATTGCGCAGTAGTCGCTTACCAAAAAGATTACTACAAGTACCTACTTGTCCTGCGGTTCAAAATGAAAGCAAGTATATTACCAAAATGGTTATTTTCATCTTCCTTTTCTCACCTCATTGTTCATGAACTTTAGACTTCTTTAGATAGGAGATGACCACACCCATTATCAGTACCATAGCGCCTTTCTGGACTAAATTTCATTTCTACGAAGTGACACTTCCTTTGTAACTTAAGTCATTCTAGCTTACAAATGGATAAAAGGGTATATTAGTCATACTTCTTATATGCTAAACACATTTAAATCTTTGGATTTAGTGATTAACTGTAGTTTAATCATTGGTATAATACAACTGCGATTTGCTTATCATCATTAAACAATCCAAAAAACAAAGAAATCAACGACCCCAAACCCCAAATCCCTTTTTAATCATTTTCCAAACACGTAATTCCTTACTAATTACCTGTTAATTAAATCCAAATTAACTGAAACTAACTCATCAAACAGAAGTTTTTTTGTTTTTTTCCTCCCCTAATTACATCTCACCAAAAAAGGCTTCGTTTTTATGCGGAGATATATCGATCTCTATCAAATTATCTTCTTCAACCTGAAAACCCAAACCCGAATACTTCTTGGTATTGCAATCAAGAGGTATCTCTATCAACAAGCCTGCTCTATCTTCCTCTTCCCATCTAAAGCAAACGCTTTCAGGCGAATCCCATCCTCCGGTCATCGTAAAACTGCCTTCAGATGAAGTATCTGAATCCTTTTCCGAATAGTACATTGACAAAGATGGGTACCTCTCCAAAGTCGCACCCCGGGTCGGATACTTTTCATTCGGATCCTTATCCCCTACCTCGATTTTTTCTTCTTCTTCTTCTTGTCCTTCTCCTTCGTAATCCTCGTAAATAACCTCCAATGGTGCTCTTACATCCCATTCAACAAACGACCCTTCAAAATCTAGTTTCGGACTCGAGTCAAAACCTGATTCAGCTTGGCATACGACCCATTTGTGTACTTGGGCAAACAAAGCAGAGTTTTCAACCTCGTAAAAACGACCTTCCTTATTTTCATTGCTTTCAATCTTTTCTTCATTCTCATTTTTATCTGGGTTTTGACTATGTAGTCTCTGTATAGCGCCGAGTCGGAGAAGAAAGAGTAAGAGAAGGGCAGTGAGAATCAAAACAGGGGAGAAAGAGATTTTGAGAGCATGAGGAAAATAGAGAAGAATTAGAGTATAAAGAGTGACAATGCAAGAGAAAAGAGGATTTTCCGAGTAAACTGAATTCATGATCTCGATAGGAAGTAAAGCAGAAACAGAATTCAATTTCCACAGAATTTCATTTCCTTCCATAAAGAAAAATAAATAAATTTCTTGATTGAAAGAAAGAAAGATTTATATAAGCAGAAATTTAAAACTCATTAAAGGCCAAGAAATTCACTGCAGCATGCAAAAGATAATAGAGAGAAAAGAAAGGATTTAAAGAGCATTGCTTGTGGGGTTTAAAGGAGTTTTTGTTTATTTTTCAAGGCAGAGTGAAAGGCATAGAATATTAAAAAGGTAAGGGAGAGCGCCAATTACCGAGATGACCTTTTCTAGAAATTCAAATTATTATCGTAAAAAATAAATAAATTTAATCACTATTAAAAGTCTAAAGCAGAAAGGTTAGTTTTTTACTATGTCCATGCATTTAATTACTGCATAATAAAGCTCCCCCAGACAGACCCGGAAATCTTAATTAGACCCTGTTTACCAATCTTGATTCAAGGTTTTATACCGCATAATTTCCCAAGAAAATCCAAGATGGAATCGAATTCCACTGTCCTCTTTGATTTTGATTACTGGATTTGTTTTTCCTCATCACTTGCTTCCCATTTCTAGATTGCTGGTTTTTAGCTTTTTGTTTTGTTTCCCTCCCAACGTGCCATTTGTATGTTAAAATGTTAAAATATTTATTACTTTCTGAAAACATATTGATTTGAAATCGAATGTGATACTAATAGGTAATAAAAATTATTAATTTAAATAATATTGAAATTTAAAATAATTTTCAAATTGAAAGTTATATTTTTAGTAAAATATAAATTGCATTTATAAACTTTAGAAGACAAATATGATAACTTTTTAAAATAAAAAAATAATCACCATATTATATAAATAAGAAAAGTAAATCATAACTAAAAATATATTTTAAATAGTGCCTAAAAATAAAAATTTTATATAGGTAATAAAAATTATTAATTTAAATAATATTAAAATTTAAAATAATTTTCAAATTGAAAGTTATATTTTTAATAAAATATAAATTGCATTCATAAACTTTAGAAGACAAATATGATAATTTTTTTAAATAAAAAAAATAATCACCATATTATATAAATAAGAAAAGTAAATCATAATTAAAAATATATTTTAAATAGTGCCTAAAAATAAATTTTTTATCAAAAATAAAAAAAAATGCAAAAACTGAAAACACTAAATTTGCATCATTATCTTTTGAGCATAGAAAAACCGAATATTAAATTGGTAATAATATTATCATCAAAATAATTCCTAGAAATAAAAATTTTATTTTGATCACATATGATTGTAAAGGTATATGTTATTGATTTTGACTCAATACAATCTTTCTTCTCATTTGAAAAGACTTATAAAGAATATGAAATTGTCCAATTTTCCTTATAGTTTTCATCCAATTTGTCCCATAACTTTTATTATATCTTTTAATTATAATTTTTTTTATGAATCAAAAATCAAACATAATAAAAAATATTTGTGAATATATCTTTATAAAAATATTCTTATTAATTTATCTAATGATTTGCTGTGATTTTTTTATGTTGTTATGATTTTCAATAGTTAATGGAATTAATGATATTTTTTTATCATGATAATCATTAAATATTGTAAGTAAATTTTAATTGATATTTTAACATTATTTTAAAATATGAAGATTAAATATTTGATTTCTCTAGTTTAACTGATTCAACATCTGCATTATACATTGCTTCATATGTTTAACCCAATGATTCACATGCTGCTCCAATTGTTTGCATTGCCAAATTCATAAATTTCTTCTATAGGTACTAGCGTCCTTTTTTTGGCGGGCATGATCTTCAAGGAAACAAACCAAAAACCTGAGTAAAGCTTTATAAGAGCTAGTTGAATTGAAATCAAATGCTAGATCAATAACCAAAAACTCTGAGTAAAGCTTTATAAGAGCTAGTTGAATTGAAATCAAATGCTAGATCAATGGGAAGAATATCAATATTTAAAATAACATTTAAATTGAAAGAGATATTTTTATTAAAATATAGATTGTCACAATCCTTTAGTCTTATAAAAAATATATAAAAATTTATTTTCTGAAACCTTAGAAAACAAATATGATAACTTTTCTTAAAAAAAAAGAATCACCATATTATATGCATAAGAAAAATAACTAAGAAAAATAAAAATATTCAAAATCACCAACACTTATTGGTAAGTATCAATTTAGTATCTATTTAGATATTTTGTCATTTAAAATATTAGACATTTAAAATTTCATATTGTACATAAACAACTTAAAATTTAAATTCAATATTTTCTTCAAATAAATTTTTAAATTTTTGTGAATTATTTCAATATAGTAAAATTTCCAAATACTTAGAAGCCTATTAAGGATATAGATCTTGGATTATGAGTAATTTTTGAAGTCTATATCATATATCCTTTTAATTTAATTAAAATAATTTATAAATTAATTTGAGGATTGGTTTCAAATTTCAATTATAGATATTTAATAGTGCTAATACAATATTTAAATTAAAAAATCAAATATAGATATAATTTTATATGTTTATTTAATTAATAAAATATAAAAAAAATTATAATGTAATTGAAAAAAGTATAAAGTTGATTATTTATAATATTATTACTCCATCCGTCTCAAAAAGATAATCTTATTTTTCTTTTTCATCCATTTCAAATTATAATCTATTTTTCTCTTCTAATATTAATTTAAAAAGTAATTATCAAATATGTCATTTATTAATTCATATCAATATCATCACATACATAATTATATTTTATTTTTCGATGTTAAAATTATAAATTTTATATAATAATCTTTTAGTATTATCATATAAGAGTATTATGATAGTTAATTAAGATAAATAATTTAATTATTGCTAATATTAAAAATTAAAAAAATATATTTAAAGTATATAATAAAAATACTTTACACAAGAATATTTTTTTAAAAAAATAATAAAATAAATATAATAAACTAAAAATAACTAAATTTTTTAATCTGTATATAAAATAAAATAAAATTATCTTTTCGAAATGAAGAAAATTTATTCGAAGCAGCGTGATGTTAGTTTTGAAACTTTAAATTAGCATATTACGAACTAAATACTTCTTTTTTTCAAGAATGAATACCCATTAAAGTTATAAATGTCGATTTTTCATTGTAGTTGGTGTTTTGTTTTTTCCTCTCTTTTTCTAAATAAATTAAGACAGAAGAAACTAATGAACTACTAGTAGTTTAGAGTGTCAAGCAAGATCATTTTATTGCATCATGTATATCTAACTTTGACTCTAAAAATGCTCACTTTGAGCTGATTTGCGTGGTTGATTATTGCAAAAGATTTAGTAATTTCCATGGATAATTATTATATATATATATATATATATATATATATATATATATATATATATATATATTGGTTACATGATACAACATTTTTCAATGTGGGTAGCCACACATATTACAATCATCTTTATTGAAATTACTTTTTTCCCTTTTCTTTTTCATCTATAATTAACTTTAGAAAGAAAAAAAAAAAAAAATCTTCTTCTGGGGTTAGCTTTATTTATTTTCATGATGACCTTATAGGTATCAATCTCCCTTTCCTCTGAGATGGCAATTGTCTTGTAATGTTGGGGACATATTGACAGAGGGTGGTCCGGTGGTGGACTTGTCAAAATATTAACACTTTCTCTGCCATCCAGCTTCTATGAAATGTCTTACTGTTTTTCTTTTCTTTTCTTCTTCTTCTTCTTCTTCTCTCTCTCTTTTCTTTTCTGAATTGATGATTATCTAAGATTTTTCACCTGATTTTGTATTTGTCAGTGTACGATCGAAGCTACCCCTTCTCATAACAAACTTAATTTTCAGAATTGAAACACATTTAACTTCTGCAAGCGAAAAAAAGGCAAAGAGAAAGAACTTCAAATGAATTTGGTACAATCGACATTGACAATGAAATTTAGTATTTATATAATTTTGTAAAAATTTAATTTAATTAAAATTTGATTTATCATCAAAACATATAAATATATATCATAATCTTCTAAAAATTTCAATATTATTAAATTAAATTGAATTCATTATCTATATAAATGCTGTTTGAAATAATTTTTACTCAAGAATTCAATTCAATTTTATTAATAAAATTGGACTGAATTGATTTTTTTTAAGGGGAGCCTTTCATTTCAAATGCATACCAGTTGAAATCTAGTTTGGTCTTTTCATCCTCTCTAATAAGAATGGTCTGCATGGGTAACTAAATATAGGATTTCTGAGAAAAATTGCACTAAATAATTACTTGCATAAAATCCAGTTTCTCAATGAAAGGACTTTCATTATCATTATTGCTTTTACGTCCTTGCAATTCAAAAGCATCAATACAAATTGCAGTACATTGAATTATCACTGAGTGAAAATTAATAATATTTTTAAAATTAAACCGATAATTCATCAAGAAAAAATTAAAAGTTCAAAGATTCAATCTAGATTAAATCAATTAAATTAAAATAAAATAAAAAATAATTAAATTTAATATTATATAATAGAAAAAACATTCATTAATCTATTTTTTCTATTATACAATAAAAAATAATTTAATTAAATTTAAAATAGTAACATAATAATAATTAATTATTATAAAAATGAAAACTATCATAATAAATTTTATATAAAATTATAAAAAATATTTTTTTATCATATATTATTATAAAAAAAAAATTAACTCATCCATCATACTAGTTGTCCTCTAATTTTTTAATAAAGATAGATTTGCCATTAAAAAAATTTAACAAGAGTTAAATCATAATTAAATTAAATATGTAATAAATATAAGATATATTATAATTATATTATATATTAAAAACATGATAAATAAAATATATTTATATAAAATAAATAAATTAATACACATCATTAACAAATATATTAAATAATAATTAAAATAAAATTTCAAATCACAAAAATATACATATATATTTATATTTTAAGAGTACATTAAATTTAATGAGTTTAATTATCTTAAAAAGCTAATAGTATAATTTATTAATTAATTAAATTATTTAATAATTATAAATATTAAATTTGAAAAAATATTAATAAAACTTGTGCTTAGTACAATGACAAGAACCTTAAAAAATTTTCAAAAAGTCTTGGGTTCGAATTTCCTTGTGTACAATGATTTATTAAAAAAAATTTAAAAACAAAATGTCATTATTTTGATTAAAAATTAAAAGAAAATGATTCGTCTCAGTTGAAAAATCAATTTAGTTCGATCGATTTGATCTATTTTTTATTTAATTTTGCGACGGCGTTTTGATCAAAAATTTTAAATAAAAAAAATTGACTCGTCCGAACTGAAAAACCAATTTTATTCGACCGGTTTGATCGATTTTTTATTCGATTCTTCGGAGAAGGGTAAAAGAGACTGATCGGCTTGATCTCTGATTCAATTTCTGATTTTTTTTATTCAATCAGCCGATTTGATTCTTAATTTTTCTAATTCAACTAGTCGGTTCGATCCGATTTTGACAATCATGAAAATTAAGACTAACCAGCTCATTAAAGGAACCTTAATTTCCCTTTAATTTACTATGTTATTAATTCAAGAGTCAACAATTTAATTAGGGTAATTAATTCAATTATAATTATTATAGTGGACAAAGTCACATGCAATTCTCAAACCCTAAAGTTGTTGTATCCACAAGTAATTGTTCCCAGCAAGCAATCATGCCAGGTTAACAAGCAATACACATTCATATAATGCATGTCAATTTATACCATGCTTAATTAGGAGTAATTAGGAAATGCAATATACTCGGGCGCACCCTCATCTCCCCTTTTTCTTATCTTCTCTTTCCCTTCATACAAACAAACATATTAATTACAAGGTAATGAAGTAATTAGATTTTAATTCCTTTATTCTAAATTTCTAATTAAATATTAATAAGATTAAATGCTAAATTATGGCCTTAATTATATAGGGAATGTGAATTACCAAACTTGGTGGCGCTGGTCCAAGGGCCAAGGCTAACACAATTTGCTAATTGTCAATAGACCAACAAGCATGGATGTGTTATATTTGTTGAGTATATTAAATAATCCTAATATATATTTTAATATAAGCTCTAATAGATAATGAATCTTTGTAGTGAACCTAATGGGCAAGAGCTCATTAACTGGTTTAATCCTAATGTAAACCTATATATATGCTAGCTGGAGGTAGCATACTAGGTATTTCAAATTAGATACTTAGGGTGTAATGCTTCAAGTAATTGCATATTACTTGACCTAAAACCCTAACAATCTTGAAGTATTAGGTTTTCTAATTTTTGAATTCAAGTTTTCTTGTTCTAATTTGAATTCAAGTTTGTTGTTCTTGATTCAAGTTCTAGTTTGATTAATTAAATAATTAAATTTATTATTCTTGATCCAAGTTATTGATTAAATAAAAAAAAAATAGACAGTTTGGTAGTTGAAAAAAAAAATAAAAAAATTGGAATCAAGCTCGTGCAACAGTGGTGATTTGGAATCAGGCAACAATAGTGGAGCAACCAGCAACGAGATCGATGGCTCAGAGGAGATTTGAAACTGATTCGGTTCAAATCGCTGGTTTGGTTCGAGTTGTTGGTTCGATTCAAATTATCAGTCTGATTTAATTGGTTTGATTCAAAGATTGATTTGATTCATTGGTTTGATTTTATCGATTCGATTCAATTAGTTTCATTTCATGATCGGTTTGATTCAAATAATTGATTTGATTCACTTGTTGGTTTGATTCAATTGCTGGTTCGATTCAGATGCACTTGTTCCAACTTTTTCTTCTATATAATTTTTGCTATTTAATTGTCTATTTAAATATATAGAAGAATGGATAAACGTATTCCGATTGAGATGGTCAAATTGGAAACATTTAGTGGATATGAATTTAATTCCTGAAAGCGAAAGACTAAATTTGAACTGAAATATGAAAATATATTCTACACTATTTTGAGTACCTTTGCTAATACAATGGAGGATGTTGATGAATTTCAATAGAACAAGGATGATGACTTCTGCAAAGACTATCTATTGAATTGTCTTTTTGATCGGTTGACAGAAGTTTTTAGCAAATATAACACTGCTAAAGAAATATGAGATAATTGAGATGCTCAATTTAGAAAGGATGAGGAATTGTCAAAAACTCACCTAGTTGACAAATTCATGGATTTCAAATTTAATGAAGATATGGAAATCACTGCTTAAGTAACTGATCTAGAAAATCTGAGATCTAAATTAAATAATGAAAAGATCATCATCTGTGATGCTTTCTTAGTTGGGGCAATAATTTACAAACTACCTTCTGCATAGCACACTTTTAAAACTGAAATGTACAGAAAAAAGGTGCAAGTGGGACTGGATGATCTCAAACGATTCATCAGAATTGAAGATGAGAATAGAGCTAGAAATAACTTGGAAATTGTCAAACAACAGCAGTCGGCTGCTAATACAATTACACATTCCAAGAAATTTTCTAGAAGATCCAAGTCTACCAAAAATGAATCCCCCATGTTGGAGGCCAAAAAGACCATTTTTAAGAAGAAAATGGGCAAATGCCACAACTGTGGGAAATGGGATAATTTCATTGCAGAATGTAAGGCTCCTATTAAAACTAAATCTAACACACCAAATAAAGAAGCAAATATGATAGTACAGAATACTGAGCCTCAGAATTTTATTACTATGATCGGAAAAAATGAAAAGGCCAGTACTTCTTCAGAATAATGGTTAGATACAGGAGCCACATTTCATATTTGTAAAAACAAAATGCAACTTGATGATGTTACTGAAATCAAGGAGACTATCGTTGTGGCCAGTGGAGACAAAGAAATAGTGACTTACACTAGTACAGCAAATATAGCGCTCTCTTCAGATGGTATGTATAGACTGAGTTTAGCAAATGAAACAACTAGCCATGTTAGTTCAAATTTAATTAATTCAAAAATATTGCATAATCGATTAGGACATGTGAACTATAAGAAAATGGTTAAACTAGCTAAAACTCATAATATACCATTAGATACTTTGATCAGATTTAACAGATGTGAAGTGTGTGCTCAAACTAAAATTACTAGAAAACCTTTTCAGTCGGTTTCTAGGAGTACACAACTTCTTGAACTAATACATTCTGACTTATGTGATTTTAAAAGTTTCACAACTAGAGAAGGTTGGAAGTATTTGGTAACATTTATAGACGATTTTTCTAGATTTTGTCATATCTATCTGTTAAAATCTAAAGATGAAGTATTTGATAAATTTAAAATTTTCAAGAATCATGTTGAAAATCAATTAAACTTGAAAATTAAAAGACTTAGGAGTGACAGAGGAGGAGAATACAAATTGACAGAGTTCAAG
>CANXYC010149556.1:0-11078 GCA_948193065.1 Aleurites moluccanus | reverse complement strand
GGAGATCCAGAGGGATCTGTTTATTTGAGTTGTATGGAGATGAATTATAGAAGTGTTTATATTGTGTTTTTAGCCAGGGCATGCTCCTTAAATAGAGGAGATGCTGCCCGATTTTGCTTATAATGTTTAAGCTATATTAAGCCTATTTGTTTGTGCATGCCATATAGTTTTATTAATGGGTTCTTCGTGGTATTGGTAGCATAAGCATCACCCATACCCTAGGACCGTCATGGCTCCTAAGTTGGGCTGTGACAGTATGCAACCTTATGGAATCATTTTAGGCTTGATTAAATCTAACCATTGAATGAAAAGATAAAGAAATGGATGGTTGGATGGTTAGGTTTCACCAAAAGTACCATAAACCTAAAGCATGGGATCACTCCTTTGATATTTAAGTTGATTTTTACTACCCCTTCAATTATTCATCATCTTCTTTAGTCAAAATATGCAGAAACTTTCTCTTTCCTCCATTGTTTGGTTCGACCACCGTTGAACACCACCATCCTTTATTGTTTTCTTTCAATCTTTGATGGAAATATGTTAATTCCATCATCCTAAACACTAATATAACCATAGAATTCAAGGAAAAACTAAAAAAAGGAACAAATTAATCCATTGAAGTTTTTGAAGAATTTTTGGTAAGTTGTTGGTTTTGAAGTTCTTTTGATTCAATTATGTTTATATGATGTTCCTTGATTTTTTAGTAATCAAAACATATTTTGTATGGTTATAATTCAAAAACTTGGATTGAAACCCTAATAGGAAGAACTTTGAATCAAAGTATGGTTTTGATGAATTATTTTGATCAAATGTTGTTTATTTGATGTGTATAGCATGAATTGATGGTTGAATGATTGAAATAAATTGATTTGGATGAAAATCTAGCTAGGCCAAATGTGAGGTGCTTAGGGTTAGGTTGATGTTTGATGATTTTAATGAGTTTAAATGGTGGAATGAAGTGTATTTGATGCACTCTTAAAAGCTCCTGTGTGATGTTGCTTATTTTTTTGTTGTCATTGATGGCATTGTAGACTTTTTCTTGTTCCATATTGATGTTAGAATTATCTTTTGATCGGTAAGGAATAATAGGAAAAGTCATATCAGGTTGATGACATATATATAAGATATGGATATTTGGCATGATACTAGTATGTGTTGTATGTTTGATCCAAATCTATCATGCTTTGCTATTGTGATCCTATGATACATTCATGATACCTATTGATTATTCCATTCAGTGGCCTATTTCCCTATTCTTGATCTCATAATGACCATTTGGTGGGTTGATGATGCGGGCTAGCAAATAGAAGAGCGGGCTTTACAGTTTTTGGAGAAACAAGATTGGGCCTTTCGAGCAGGTCGCCTTTAAAAGGCCATAACTTTTAGCACAGGATGAGCCACGAGCCCATGAGTACTTGTTTTGAAGCTTGTTCAGAGATCTACAACAATGTTAAGGGAACTTAGCAAGGCCCAGTTTTGACCCCAAAATCATCCGTTTAAATCCCGAATGGAGCCCCTGAAGTTTTATGCGCATTCGTTTCTCTTTTTTTTGTAAACTGTTTTATTTTGTTATTTTGGGCCGAAACCTGTTAAGCCCATTAGGGTTTTATTTTTTCCTTTTAACCTATAAATAGGTGTGTTTTTTTTGGTAAGAGGCAGTCTTTGTTGAATAATAAAACCTACTTTCTTCCAGTTTCGATTTTCCCTAGAAAACACGAAGTTGATGCCTATTTCCTGGTATTTCAAAAATCAACAGGTTATAGAAGATTGCTTTCCGGTATTCGTGCGCGAATCAACGGATTGTAATATTTTTTTCATCTTTCATTGATATTCTGCCGCATCAGTTGATCTACTATATTACCTAACCTTATATGTATAATGTCATATTTATGACTCATTGAGTATTATATACTTATTATTTAGTGGTTTCTTATTTTTTAGGCATAGAGTAGACTATTAGTGGTTTCAAAAGTTTCCTCCTTCTGCTATTAGGACCAGACTTTGTATATATGAATACTCCCTATTTTATAATTACAGAATGATCCATGGTAACATTAGTGTGATTATGTAATAAATCTTATGACTAGTTATATAAATTAATAAATAATGGTATGTTTGATATGTATAATGGGTTTAAAGATGAATATGTATTATGTTGCCTGGCTAATGATTGATGGTAATGGATTGGTATGATATAATGTGAAAATATTGGATTGAATAGATGTGATAACAGGGGGTTTTACGAGTGTTGGTAGTATAGATTGTTCCCACATCCTAGGACCGTTATGTTTCAATTTTGGGACATGACAGTTATACTCACTCGCCATATCTTTATGTCCTTTAAATAGCAGATAGTGGATAGCTTGGATTCCTTGCCGCTTCTTTTCCAGCAAGGAACTCGAGATATCCATGTATTCTTCTCCTTTTGGAGTATTATTTTTTCTAATTACACTGTGATTATCTAGAGGATATTGGATGTTTATTTTGAGATGATATTTGTATTTATTCATACATTATGATATGTATTTTGAATAAGAAATATAATATTATACGAGTTATTGGATTATGATGGTTGCCTAAGGGCTTGGGATATATTTAGTGAATCCCTACATGCTAATGATATATGTATGTATAATTGATAATTGATGAAAGTACAATGTACTTTCAGGTTGTGATCTTGGAATAGGTAAGTACAATGTACTTTCAGGTTGTGATCTTGGAATAGGTTTAAACTGTTATGTTAGGGTTCTAAGGGGTGGTTAGTAGTCTTAAACTTCCCCATATTTTAGAACAGTCACATTTCAAAGTCGGGATATGATAATATAATACCTATAAATTATTGACTTGAAATCTCTTTATTTTTATAGAATTTATCGACTTAAAATCTTAGAATACTTAACTTGAAATCTTGATTAATGCCTACAGCTTATTATGAGAATTAATTTTATAGATATATTTATCTATCGATATGTGAATTAGTATATAGATTAGAAAGTTTTAGTAGAATAACTTAGGAATTAATAATAACTAAAAGTATTCTATCAATATGTTTTCCCCTCATGGTATATTTATATATTATAGACTAGTTTTTAAATATGTGCAATTGTGGATTTTCATAAAGATTTTATTTTTATTAAAATATACAAATTAAAATTTTCATGAAAATGGTTTATGATATAAAATGTATTAAGCATGCTTCATATTTAATCTTGAAAGTGATTACCCTGCGTAAGTTTGTAATTTTTAAAAATATTTTAATATATGTAAATTATTGTTATTTTTTATTTAATTTAAATTTTTAACTTTTAATAATTTTAATTATTAATATAAAAAATTTATGGATCAATTAAAAATAATAAAAAAATATTATATGTATTGACAATACATAAATTAAATTTAATTGAAACCTACAAAAATATATTGACATGAAAATATTAATGGCATGACTTTATATAAATTTAATTTTTGAGAGAGTTTACATGACACATGACTAAAATTTTTTTTAATAACTCTTAAATTAAATTTTATTATTATATGTATAAATATAGATTACCATATGATCAAAATGAATAAAAAATTAAAAACAAAATATAATAACTTAGTTATTAATATTAATTTTATTCTACAATTTTGAATAAAAATTATAATATAAAATGTCATTAAATTACAGAAATTAATTTATATTTGAATTCACTTGTCACATCTCCTCTTCAGGAAATGCGACAATCCTAAGGTATAGGTAAGCATAAGGCCCCCTAAATCCGTAGAACCCAAAGCATACATTTCTACAGAATTTTCGCCATAACTTTCTCGAATATTCAAACTTAAACCCGGGACTTATGTCCCTCTCTTCTATTATATCAATTACACAACCTGTAGAAGAAATGACACTTCTAATCATCCATCCTTATTCCCCGAATCCACCACAATTCAAATAACATTCATAACACTTCACTACTTCTCAAATCATGATCATATATCATATCCACTAAGAATATCATAATGTATTTTTACACTGAGTTAGAACTATTTATAATTTACATATAACAAATCACCGATATTAACATCTTTAACTATGCAGCACTAATTAAATATAAACCATAGAAAGAAATATACATATACTATAGGGGTTCCTAGCACCGGAGAAGAATGTGGTTGAAACCGCAGCTATCTACTGAAATCTAAAAAATTATAAACCACTAAAATGTGAGATTATACTCAGTGAATAACATATAGATACCTCCCTGGTGAGGTTAAAAATATGAAAAGAACAAATGGTCATCAATACGTGAATAATATGAATAGCAATGAATATGTCTCATAAATAGATAAATAAATAAGGATATAGCCATTGGAATTTCAGTAAGGGTAATATGTAAGTAAAAAGGGTACTCAATAAATCAATATAGCATAAAGGAAATTAATCATATAGAACTTGTATCAATCATGTAAGTTGAGCCAAATGCTCATATAGCAATGATAGATAACAAAATCCATATAAGTAGACAGAGGCTACATATCCTGATAGCATGTCTCATGAAAGTCAAGCGGTTGATCAGACTGCATGGCTGAGACCACCCCTCACCAGCTAAGGATCACATGAAACATTATGCACAATGCCTGATGTAAGATTTACTACTCCATCGGGAGAGTAGTCTATCATTGATCACATGTAGGGTGTATCAATATCAATAATTAATAATAGGTTCTCATCAATGAATATCATAGGCAATGAACATGGCATTGGAGAATCAAATATTAGGGTCTGGTTTCACAATTAACTTTCCAAGAAATAATAATAGACAAATAAGTATAACAAGTTTCATATTCAATTTAAGAGGTTTAATTGATTCCAATGGCTAATATGGTTACAATGTGATAAAGGTCATTTATAATTATATTGTGATAAAGGTCATTTATCATATAACAATGGTTGGTCAATATTCAAAAATGTAATCAAGAAAGTCATATTTCACATATGCCAAGATAATGGCTTAGTAAGGTTCAATGGATTAATTAGGAAATAATCGATAGCAATAACAATGTATATGAGACTTATAAGGTAGGATCATGGCATAATCAATGAACTTGAAACATGGATGAATAATGTAGGTTCTATTAAAGAAAGGTATTTATATGTTACTCACCTTGAAAACAAAAAGAACCAAAATAGATTTTCTTCTCTACTCAACATAAACAATAGGGGTGATCACATTGCTCCCCCTCATCTTTGTCTTTTCCTTTCCTCTTGGAAGCTATAACACATAAAGGTTTAATTTAGAGTTCCATTTACACTTAACTTGCATGAAATAAACTTGTCAAATGAATTTCCTTAAAATTCACTTATTCATTTATGTTTTCTTTAGGTTTCAGTTTGTGGCAGCTCTGTATCTTTTGGACATATTTTGCTTTTCAATAATTCAATAATTATGATTCTTTTTCCTAATTAACCTAGACATATAGAAATCTAACATAGCCAAAAATTAGGTCATTCTGAGTGCTATAGAATTTATAGTGAATTTTCAAACCTCACCCTGCAATTTTGCCAATTACCCTGAAAAATCAATCCGACATGCTCTATTTTTTCCATTACAACTCATTCTATACATATCCAAATCCCATTCTGTTTTCACAAGATTTTAGATAAGATGTAAAGGAACCACTTTTGTGTGTTAAGGTTGTTCTAATTCAGAGAGTAAGGATTTCAAATTTAGAGGATTCAGGGTTGTATAATTCTGAGTCTAGTTCTGAATCCGGTTCTAAATCAATAGCACTCAAGACCACATATCTCTTAAGTTACTTAATATTTTGCAGAGAGTTTTTAGGGATACTTAGTTAAAGTTTTTCCAAAATCTTTCTCTAAATTTTCAGAATTTATGCTACAAGCTTCTGATTTCCTAACTCAATTTAGCTTACTAAACATTTCTCTACAATCCCCCAATTTCAGAATTTGTATATTATAATTCACAACTTAAAACTCACCAATAATCAATATTAACACTTAATTAGCCTAATAAATTACCTAATCTAACATTAGAATTAATTAAATGAATTAAAAAACATAAAGTTAGATTTTTACCTTAATAAACACTTTGAATAAATGAAATTAGTCCTCTCAAATCAAGCTTTGTAAATCCACTCCAACTACAATATGGAAAACTGGAGATATGGAGCTTTGATTTGGTATCTTAATTGTGGTTTAATTCATAGAAATCTAGTAGTTAATTGAAGAAGAGATGGAAAAGTGTGGGAGGAAGAAGGCTACGTGTCATGCTCAAAAATGAAGATAGAAAATTTATTTTCTTTTCAATTTATAAACTAAGTCAATTAATTTGCATTCAATCACTAATTAGATAAATCTTTTATAATTAATTAAAACTATTTATGTAACACTCCAGACTGTAGTACGGTAGATAGTAAGGATATAGCGAATCATAGTGATAGAATGACATTAATTAAAGAAATAATAGGCTAAAAATAGATATTGCGGAATACAGAGAAAATTTAAGAATAATCGTTAGAGAATAGACAGAATTATCGGTAGAGATTTTTTATATATTTTTATAGAAATTAATTGAGGATATTTAGAATTAAGATTCTAAAATATTGAAAAAAAATAATAATTTGAAGTTCAATATGAAGTTAGAGAGGCAAATGGATGGTAAAGAGATGGAAATGATAAGAAAATTTGACTTTGGAAGAATTTATCGGTAGACGATTTTTAATTAATTTTCGACAGTAATTTATGTAATTTTTGAAAGACCCGGTTTTGGATTTGAAATTGCATTAAAATTACAAAGGAAACTCAAGCAAAATTTCTGTAAAATTTATAAGTAATAAATGAGATTTAAGCATTGATGAATGAGTTAAGATTGATTGAATGATTGATAAATGGATTGTTCATGGGTTCTACGGGTATCTGGTGACCTTAGGTTTACCCATGCCCTAGGACCGTCATGTTCTAGCAGTGAAATGTGACAAAGGTGGTATCAGAGCTAAAAGTTTAGAATATGTTTCATAGGCATAAATGAACAAATAAGTGTATCATAGAGAATAGGATTTTTATCTCGTCAATTGAAGTCATATATTAATGTAGCTATCAGTTTTATCGGTTATGTTCTTTATCTTCTAGTTATATATATATGTGTGTATAAATATATTGTATCATATAGAAAGAAGTAGTTATTGCAATTTGATGAAAGTGATAGTAAATTGAAAGTGACTAAAAGAGATTATTGTAAAGATTGAATCAATATATGATAAATTGATATTGACTATGTTAGTATCAACTTTAATATGTATTATACGTAGCGTAATAAGAATAATGTTATTGTAAATAAATGAATGATAGAATGAATGTAATGATGATGAGTAAGGTGATTAGAAATTAAAAAAAAAAAATGATCATTTATACTGTAATATAGTCTAATTTAAGTTGAACAGATGTAAATGATGGATGATTTCAAATAATAGAAAATTTGAATTTATTGAGGCAAAGAATAATGAAGATTTAAGGATATGATAATGGAACAATAGTGACAAGACTAGTATTATAGTGATTACATATAATGTGTGATATATCGTGAGCATATGAAGTATGATTATAAAGAAAAGGATAGTGACAGAATTAAAATTATAGTGCCAAGTGAATAATAAGAATTTCAATAAGGGTATAATTAATTGAGCACTAAAATTTAGCCATAAGTGAGTATTGCAGTCAAGCATATAAAGAGAAACACATGAAATCGCACTAGTGATATAAAGATTATGGAAATAAGATGTTAGTGAATGATATGGAAATTATAGAAATCGAGTAATAGTCTAAGAATATTAATAAGTGATATAAAGAAATTGGAACACAAAAGTTATTTGAAAACTATTAGAGGTAAAAATATTGATCGTTACATTATTGAATAATAAAATTCAAGGATGAATTTTATTGAAGGGGAATAGAGTATAACTCCCCACACTATAGTACAGTAGACAGTAAGGAAATACCGAATCATAGTAATAGAATAATGTTAATTAAGGAATTAATAGGCTAAAAATAGCTATTGCGGAATACAGAGAAAATTTAAGAATAATTATTACAAAAGAATTTTAAAGATGATAACCGACAGAATTATCAGTAGAGAATTTTTATATATTTTTAAGAAGTTTTTACAGAAATTAATTGAGGATATTTAGAATTAAGATTCTAAAATATTGAGGAAAAATAATTTGAGGTTCAATATGAAGTTAAAAAGGCAAATGGATGGTAAAGAGATGGAAATGATAAGAAAATTAGACTTTTGGAAAAATTTGTCAGTAGACGATTTTAATTAATTTTTGACAATAATTTGTGTAATTTTTGAGAGACCCGATTTTGAGTCTGAAATAGTATTAAAATTACAAAGGAAACTCTAGCAAAATTTCTATAAAATTTATAGGTAATAAATGGGATTTAAGCATTGATGAATGAGTTAAGATTGATTGAATGATTGATAAATGGATTGTTCATAGGTTTTATGAATATCTGGTGACCTTGGGTTTATCCGTGCTCTAGAACCATCATGTTCCAAAAGTGGGATATAACAATATCTCTTTATCACATCATTCTAGTGATCTAATAAGTATATTATTCTATATACATTTTTTTTTTTTTTTACTTTGCTAGAAAATACTCCACTTGGAACAGTAATTTTGAAGATGATAAGAATCAAATTTTGTTCAATATACTTGGCCATTCTACTCCCAAATGGATGGCCCAATCATGCTCCATTTTACTATTATTTTATTTTTTTTACATTTTATCTTGTGTTAGAAAAATCAAATTTGGGTCCCACCAAAAAAAAAATTAGCACAAATTAATTCATTCTACCTTTTGAACTATTCTTTTACATTTGAATTCTACCTCAAAGAATTAATCTAGCCTCTAATTTATTTTAATTCCTATTACTTAAATTAATATTATACTCATTTTAATGTTAATACAATTTCACAGTCTCTATCTCTAGCAAATCGGGTTAAAATTCAAAAAATGTCATTTTCAATTTTCTTTAATTATTTTTCTTCCATTTCTTCCCTTTTCATTGTCTAATAAAATCCACTAAATTGCCTTAGGGTTCTATTTGAGTTTTTTCTAATTGCATTTAGCATATGCTTGCCTTAAAAATTTTAAAAAATTTCTACCTGATTTGATATTCAAAGCTCGATCTAACAATCGCACATACATCGCATATCGGATTGTTACATGACTAGTGCTATAACCTAATGATAAGATGAGAATACTTTAGGAAATGATATTAAATCTCCATCCCAATGATATAGAAATTTTATATTTAAATTGAGGTAGTTGTTTTTTATGGTTATAAATTCCAATGCTTGACCTATACTTACTTATCTTTTAAATAATTAAAATGATTATAATTTTTTTTTTAGTTTGAAAATGTTAAATATTGCATTATAATTTCAAAAAAATTTACTATGTTCTTCATAAAAAATATTTATTTGATTTAATTTATTATATAATATGATGAGAGTTAAAAATGATTCTTCAAATAAGTTATATTAGACAAGCACATGAGAGTTAAAAATGATTCTTCAAATAGGTTATATTAGACAAGCTCATGAGAGTTGAAAATGATTCTTCAAATAGGTTATATTAGACAAGCACAAGATAGACTCAATGCTTCAAACAGTAGGTCTTAAGACATTTAGACATCCAAGCTCAAGCAATCACCAACAATAAAGCCCTAATCCTCATAAGACATGCCACCTCATACATTATCTCCGTAATCATCTAAGCACCAGTCATCTTGCTCTGACAACACCTCACCTCACCAATGGATGATCATGCTTACCTTTCAATGAGAGTCATCTTTAACAACTTCTTACAAGCTCACCTAACACGCAATCCATTTCACCTCATGGAAATGGGATTATGTCACCTTAGTACAAGGCTCCACACCACCAAAATAGGTGTATCATTATCTTGACCAAGCATAGAATGATGCAACTATAATACCACAGGTCTTGGATATCATTTTTGATTGTGATCGAGATGTATAGTGTTGTTTGAGTTCGGACTTAACATTTTAGACTGCATTTTTCCTTCTAGAGATAGTGTTTGAGTTTCATAAACCTTTAGAGTTGTAGTCTAGAATTTTTTACATGGTATTAAGGATATATAATTAATGTTAAGTGGCTAAGTATCTTTAATAAAAGAATTTGTTTGGTGTAACGAGTGCACCTATATGGTAACGGCTGTTAAGCTTTTTCTCTACTAGAAATTCTCGAAATAAGATTCTTTTATATAATGGGTGTTACACTATAGTAAAAAGCATTACAATCCCTACTTTCTTGACCATAGAAATTATGTTATTATCATTGAAGGACCATTTAGGTCATTATGTTTAATGTAATTTGTTCATTGTATCTTACTGAACCATGAAATACAGAAATGATAGAATACATCTACCACTAAGGGAAAATTTATTGGATCGTATGCATCAATGTCACACCCCAACTCCAGTGGTGCGACGGTCCTATGGCAAGGGTAGGCATAAGGCCACCATAAACCCGTAGAACTCACAAATCTTGAATCTCATGCACATATATTAATTACAATATCATATAATATCATACAATAATCATTACTATAAATCCGGTTAAACATCCATCAAATCTTTACTATTATCATATCATAGCTTTCTCTTGTTCCTTACTTATCAAAAGATGCATCTCACATCACTAAGGAACAAGAGTACCCAAAAGGTAACAATTCATACATCGAAATATCATCATCCTCAAATGACTAACTACGGAGCTCTAGAGAATACTCCCATTACATATTGTATCATAATACCATTCAGTGAATATACATAATTACATATCAAAAGAATTACAATGGAAGCTTCTTAGGATGAATAAGTCAAGAAGCTTGATCTTCTTTACTAGCTCCCTCACGAGCTACACTATCACCTGAAATCCACAAAAGAGGAGTGAGCCTTCAACTCAGTAAGATATAAACATGCAGTAAGAAAGAAATACATATACATTATTATATATATATATATATATATATATATATATATATA
>CANXYC010149536.1:0-18399 GCA_948193065.1 Aleurites moluccanus | reverse complement strand
AGAAATTGCTGAAGGAAGAAGATGAAAATGCTGAATTTGACCTTATATATGATTGATAAAATTGGGTGATTCAAAGTATTGGTACTTTAGGTTTAAAATCAACATCCATCCATCCATTTTACATACTTTAATCTCATTGGACAATCCAAGGTCAGCCCAAATAGGTTACATACAGATTTTCCACACCATAATATAACCTTAAAGGGAAAAAATTCAATAAGGTAAGCTTACGATGGCTAAAATGCTCCCGATCGATCCAACCGTCCGATTTTCTATCATTTAATCCAACGGCTAGATTTAATCAAGCCTAAACTATTATCATAAGATCATACACACCTTATGATCCCATAATATAAGTAAAATTATAATGAGGTCCTTAATTTACTCCGAAACCCCTCAAACACCTCCGTTGAGCTGTTTTCCCGAAATTGTCTCCAACCGGGTATATTTTTTCATATAATTCCCAAATAAACAAAATAAAACCATTTACATTCACTTTTATTCTTTCCTTTACTCAAATATACTGTTAAATTCATAAAACCTCAAAAAACTGCAAAATTATAATTTAGTCCCCCGATTACCAAAAATTCCGAACTTACCCGATTGAGTCCTAACTGACTCTAAACCAATTCTATGCCTAAAAATTAGGTCATATAACATGCATAATATAAATTCCATGCATACACATATCATATTAACATGTCATAAAGAAAGGAAAAATAATTTCCCTAAAGGTCCCTATAAGGGTTTAGGCTAAGCTGTTACAAAAAGAATTAAACTACGCCTGTTGGTAATCCCAGTAGTTGTAAAGATGGCAGTGGTTAATTCTGGTATGGAGGTCAGCTGGAAAAGGTCTTGATCTGTTTAAGTCTTTTCCCCATTCTTTTGGATGAAGAATGTTTTAAATGGTGCAGGTTGAGTAAGATGGGTTTGGTTGGTATGGATGTTTTTTAAAATGTTTAAATTTTGCTGAGCCAGTTACTTCCAAAATGGATAGGTAATAGGACTGTGGTTTTGTTTTGTACTATAGTTTGAAATACCATAATTTTGAAAATAAATTTGAAGTTGCTTTTAAGGGATTTTCAATAAAGAATCCATCCTCTATTGGCAAAATAGTTTCAAAATGATTTTTCTCCAAATATTCGTTGGTTTTCAAAAACTGTTTTTTCTTTGAAATAACAATCTCAAAAATATTTGGAGGATTTGAAATATTTTGAGATGGGGTTTTGGAGGGAAAAACCATCTCAGTTTTTGAAATAGTAATGATTTCTTTACCTTTGTCCTATCCCGAGGAAGAGGGTTTTGAAAAGGAGCCCTGAGATGTTTGGGCCTGTTAGACTTTTTGAAGTGCCAGAATTAATTATGGATTCTGGGTGAGCTGTTCAACCCAATTTTGAATTTGGACTTCCTTAGATATTTGGCCCAGTTTGAAAGTTTGTTCTTCCTCAAGCATGTCAGCCCATGATTTGATGGGTTGGACAAAGGAAGGTTTTAAAGATTTTTGAGTTTGGCCCGAGGCCTCACCTTTGTTTGAAATTGGGCCTCTGCCCTTGTTTTTGGACTTTCTTGGCATTTAGGGTCTGTTTTGAAGAAACTCTTGGGTTAGAAAGTCTGGTATTCAATTTATTTCTCCTTTTATATATTCAATTTCAAAATCAAATATTGAAAGGATTGCTTGCCATCTGGCAAAAATCTATTTGAAGCAATATTTTAAATATCTTTTTGTAAAACTTTTTTTGCAGATTTACAATCAATTCTCAAAAGAAATTTTTGATTCAAAAAATCACTTTGAAAATTTGAAATGCATAAAACAATTGAAAGAATTTCTTTTTAATTGTAGAATAATTCTTTTGACAATCGTTACAATGTGCAGATGTGAACTGGACTATGCATTCTAGCCCATTTTGAAATTGTTTTAATATTCCACCATATCTTATATCTGAAGCATCAGTCTCAACTATTTTAGGAACTAAGGGATCAGCTATATGTAGGCATGGGATTTTTATAACCTGTTGTTTAATTTTTTCAACAATTCTAGTATGTTGGTCAAACTAGGGTACTTGATTTTTTCTTAACCTATCATGCAATGGTTTTACTAGATGATTAATGTTTGGACAAAAATCTAAAACATAATTCAAATTTCCTAAGAACCTTTGCAAATGTGTTTTATCTAAGATTTTATCAGAAAACTTAGATGCAAATACAAGGGATCTCTCAATTGGTGTTATGGTGCCTTGAGTTATGTAATGACCCAAAAACCTAACACGGGTTTGAAAAAGTGAAATTTTTTATTTTGAAACTACAAGACCATTTTTCTTTGCAATATGAAAAAATGTCTGTAGGTGTTTGAAATGTTGTTCAATTGAGTTTGAAAAAATTAATACATCATCAATTTAGACAATGCAAAAGTTTGAATAATGATTAAAAATGTCATTCATAATCCTCTGGAACTCTGAAGGAGCATTTTTCAGACCAAAAGGCATGACATTTCACTCATACTGTTCAAAAGGGACTATGAATGCAGTTTTATATCTATCCTTAGGATGAATTTGAATTTGCCAAAAACCAAATTTTATATCAAATTTTGAAAATATGAAAGCCAAATGCAATTTTGAAAGCAAGTTTTTTTTTTGTTTGGAATAGGATACCTAATCTATTTTAAAGCCTTGTTTAGAGGTTTGAAATTTATCACTAGTCTAGGTGTTCCTCTTTCTATTTCACTATTTTTGTTGACATAGAAAGCTACACAAGACCATGGTAATTTGGATTTTGAAATAAGGCCTTTAGACTTTAAATCTAGAATTTTTTCCCTATAATATTGTTCTAGGGTTCCATTCATTTGAATAGGTCTGACTTTGGTAGGAATTTGACGGTCATCAAAATCTTTTTCATAAGACAGATCAATTATGTGTTGTTTTTTGCTCCAAAAAGCATTTGGAAGATCTGAACAAATTTCCTTTTCAATTACCTTTTGAAAGTTTGAAATTTTATTTTGAATAACATTATTTTGGATTTTTTTTTTGAATTCTTTGAAGATTTACATCTTGTTGCAAGTGCATCAGATGTGTTTGTTTTCCTTTTATTGAAGCATTTATCTCAAAGTTATAAATGGAAAGTGCCTTTATAAGATTGAGATTCCTCTTTTTAAGTATTTCAATAAAAGGGAAAATGATTTTAGATTTTCTGATTTTGAAAATAATTTCTTCAACAGTGACTTTGTAGGGAGTTATCAAATTGATAAAAGGAGTAAGCAATCTTTCGGTTCAGTTTGAACTGTACCAAAACAAAATTGTTAAAACGAACCAAAATAAAAACCAAAATTTTAAAAAATAATCGAACCAAATAAAAAATTATTCAGTTTCTTTTTGAAAAAATCAAACCGAATAAAAAAAAAATCAAATTTTCAAAAAAAATAATCAAACCAAATTGAAGTTTGGAAAATCGAATCGAACCTACCGATTCAAGTTAGTTTGATTCAGTTTGATTTGGTTGATTCGATTTGATTTCCTAGTCAGATGCTAACATGAAAATAATAATAATAATAAATGCCAAGTTAGCATGCTACCGGAACTCTGACTGGATTCCAGTTTCGTATTAAATTTGCCAAAAATTAAAAGTATATGTATAAAATTGCTAAAATTTTTAGTTTATAATAAAATTACAATTTCGCTAATAATTCATGATTTTTTTTTGTTATTAACCCAATAATATATAATTACATGTTATTGGATTTTCCCTTGGGAGATTTGCTTTGGTAAGCTTGACCAAATCTCCCACTTTTGCTTTCATTTAATTGGGACACATGACTTTGTTGGGTTGGTTGTGATCCAATATGATGGCTTAAATGTGAACCAAGTTGTGTGGTTGGCTACATATAAATTCAGTAGTGGCAATTACATCCATTTCACTCAACAAAAAAAGGAAAAGACTTAATGTGGTTAATGTTACACTTTCAATACTAACATCAACAATCATTGTTGAAGTATCTTGAAAGGAATATAGTTCACTAGTTGGTTGATTATTCTACACTTCATGCACCTGCAACATAAGTGTTAAACAAAATGTCAACACATGCATAAAGATTTTGTGATAACCAAGATGAATTATGGTTTAATCGGTTGTGTATCAAACTGAGGTGCAAGTGCATTAATAGTCTTACTAGTTAGGCCTGCTCTTATCTGCAATGAAATAATTAAGAGTCATAAATGAGTGTGTGAGTTAATATAATTAGTTATTAGTTGGATGGTTAAAGAAATAAATATACCTTAGGGTTATTTTTTTTTTTTGAAATTTTTGGCTTCTTATTTTGTGTGCTAATTGCCCACAATGAGTGCATCTAATTGTGATTGATCCTTTTCTCTTCAGCTTGTTGACAAGAGCTCTCAATCTCCTCAACCTCTTTTCTTCTTTTAATTAGTTCCCTTCATATTCTCTTCAAGACTATTGAGGGCGGTGTTATTATAAAATCTTCTAGACTCTTAGGCCACATATCAGGGCCATTTGTTGGCTCAATGTTGTTGTTGTACACTCTCAGACCAATATACACATGATAATAATGATGGATATAATTTCCAGGCTTCTCATTCTTCCCATAAATACATGTAACAACATAGGCACAAAGTATCTCTGTTAAATCTCACCTTCTAAAGCTGCAAGTCCTTAAAGTCAAATCAACCACAAATTGCTTCCCATTCCCATGCACTTGAATCTTTGATGATCTAGCAAATATTGGGAAATAATCACCAAAAAGATCTTTTATTTTCTCAATTTTTTTTTTTTTTGTATTTTGGGACATAGTAACTTCCCTTCATTCTTCTCCATCTCACCTTTTTCTTACTTATCCTTCACATTAGTTGGTTCCTAATCATTTCCAACATAGTTATGATAGGTCTTGTCCTAGCCTCCAAAATATACCTATTGAAGCGCACACACTTTGTTGAGCAAAATGTCACACTTTGTTGAGCAAAATGTCACATTTTATGCCTGTCTTAAAACAAGCCCTACTCCAACTTTCAACTGGCCTTTGTCTTATCCATTCTTACATTCAGTTGATTTTTTTCCAACTTCAGCCAAGTCGTCCTCTAATTGCTTAGTGTAGGTAGATCTAACACATGCCCATAGGAGGTCCTTATAAATTTTACCCTTAAATTGGCCTCTCATGTTAGTCCACAGATGTTTGACGCACATTTTGTACTTTGAGTTAGGGAACATATCTTTAATAATGCTAACCAATTCCTAAATGACAAAAAAAGAAAAATTTTAATTACACAGTGCATAATTTAAAAACATATTTAAAAAGTGCAAAATATGGAATAAATAAAAAAATTAATGAATTTACATACCTTCTATCGGTCTAACATAAAGGTCCACTAGTATGAGTTATGCATCCCTAAGTCTTCCTTTAATTGTTGTAAGAACTAACTCTAGTACTCCTTATTTTCATATCTAATAACTGCATAAGCTATTGGGTAAATGCAATCATTAGGATTAATTACTACAACTGACAGGAGTTGGCACTCATATATCCCTTTCAGCCAACATCCATCAAGGCAAAAAATTGGCTTGCAGTTAGATTGAAACCCATCTTTCAATGCCTTGAGGCATATATAGATCCCTCAAACTCCCATTTGTCTTCCTTAAACACAACTTTGGATCCTTCATTTGACTGTAATATTTCAAGTCTATAATCATTGAGCCTTGAATACTATGCTGATTCATCCCTATTGATTTCCCGTAGAGTTACATTCCTAGCTCTCTAAGCTTTTATTCTTCCAATTATGAATCTATAATTTGTTTGAACCTTAGCAATATAAGATATAATCAGCCAATTTGGATTCTCCCTAATATCCTCCAAATAATGGTCAGTCAACCACCTTAAAGTCAAGTGGAAGTTCTTGTGAACTTTACCACATGTATGCTTAAAATTGGTTATTTTAATCTGGAAAAAAGGTCATGTTCATCCTTCCAATATTGCTTTGAAGCATAAATTCGCCAATTACAATTGAAATTCTTACATTGTACTTCAACTCTCAATTTATCATTTTCTTTTTTAAACCATATTTGAAATTTGTTCCTTATCCCCCAATTCCTAATGGTTTCGTTCAACTCTTCTCTATCTTTAAAAAGAATACCAATCACAAAGGAAGGGTCTTTAATATCTCTAGCAGCATTAGACTCTACATACCTAGACGTATCATCCTTATCAGATTTAGATTTTGTGTGCAACTCATCACTTGGGGCATAATCTGATTCTTTATCAAGCACTTGATTACCCAAGTCTACTTCTGGCTCATTCACTCTGGTTCCTAAACCAATAGGTCTGCCAGAAGGTCTTCTATCTCTAGAACCAACATTACTAGTTGTATTATTGGCATTCTCTTGTAAAGTTTCAACAAATCTTCATCTATGTCCTCCAAATCATAATCTTCGTCTTGGAAGTTCTTATCATCAACTCCATCTGCATTATTTATGGGAATATTCACCTAAGGACCAACATTATCCATTTTAGGGACAAATTCATTTTCCTGTCTAGCACCATCCTCATTCTCCATTTGTATAGTATATCCAATTTCCATTCTAGCATTAACTTGATTCTTAAACTCAGTAGTATAACTATTATCAACTTCAGCCCTAACTTCATTCTCAACAAAAGCAGCCCCAAATTCATTCTCAACGGCAGGACCAAATTCATTATCAAGCTCAGCCCCGACATCATTATGAAGTTCAACCCCACCAGTCCCAACTTCATTATCACTTGCAGTCCTAAATTTGTTATTACTTCTAGCCCCAACTTCATTATCATTTACATCCCTTAGCCCAGCTTCATTTCCTGCATATATCAGTATTATCAATATCCATTAGTGCACCAAATTTACATACAAATTATTATCAGTATTATAGGCATAAGAGCTTTTAATGACTGTGTAACATCACATACCTTTCTTTCTATAAACTAGTAGCTTTTGTCTTCCTATATAGTCTCCATCTTGCACCCCTATATCTAAAATATGTTCTGCTATTACAGGCATAAGAGCTTCACCACCTTCAGTACAAACTTTAATTGTTAATAAATTTGGCACCACTTTGCCTCTTGTTTGATTGCTTTTGTCCCTTCTAGTCTGAGATGTATGGCCCCTGCCACTGTCTTTCTTTTGTTTTTCTTGATTGTTTGTTGCATCCTTATCTCTTGTTTTTCTTGATTGGTTGTTGCATCCTTATCTCTAACTTCATCAATTTCTTCAATTATTACTCCACTTTTAGGTTGAGGATTTGTTTCATCCAATATATGTTCATCAGTTAAATGCTTCATAAAGATATCAACCTCACAAACTTCAGAAGCATTAAAAGCCATTCCATATACATGTGAATCTCTATCTATGGTCCTTAAACCTACTTGGAAGTCATCCCTGGCACTTGCCACCAATATCTCATCATGCCTCTAAGTCCCATCTATATAATGTTTTGTCAATGTCAGTCATAGAAATTCTATCTAGATCTTGATCCAACATAAAAAGGAGTTCTCCATTGTAGTAACCCCATTCCCCTTTATCCCCATTGTAATGTATTTTATTTGTGAAATTTCCATAAGGGATTATCAAAAAAATAAAATTAAAATGAATCAGATTCTAATTGAACAACACCAGCTTATACATAGTACTTTATGCAACACTACTAATAAAAAAGTGTTACATACATAATACTTCATGCAAAACAACTTACTAAAATAGGAGCACTCTCAACTTTATATACAATATCTAGATTCAAATGGGATAGAACATATGGGACATGAGGCATAACATATTGGCCAACATTATATCAAATACACAATCAAACCATCATCCTAATAATAAAATGGGATAAGTACAAAAAAGTACCTTGTGGTTTAGGCTGTTTTCACTTTGGGGTCTGTGAATTTTTTTTAACAAAACGGGGTTTAAGGTTTACACCGTTAACAATTTAGGGTCTATATACCTGACTGCATTAATTAAAGCTGATGTGACACTGACATGGTAAATATAAACTCCACTTTTTTATTTTTTAAATCTAACACACAATTCTACCTATATTCCACGTGGATTCTTAGTAATCCATATGGAAATTTAGCTTAGATTTAAAAAAAAAAAGTAAAATTATATATATAAAAAAAAACGAAATGGCCATAATGAAACCGATCTATCACTCGAGTTTTGCATCCTCAATCATGGCGGCGACTACCTTTGCAACCGCCACCATCTCTAAACCCTCTGCTTCTCCTTTTTTCTCTTCCATGTTGCCAATCTCCATTTCCAATTATAAATTATAAACTAAAAAAGAAAAAGAAAAAGATCAAGATAATAGTGGACTGCAGATTGATAAATCTTTGATCATCTTCTTCCATCTCCCATATTCAATAACCCAGCCACAACTTGGTTTATAAATTTATTCTGAATCTCATCATCCATCACAACCAAGCTTTTAATATCAATTTCAAACCCTAACTTTTTTACTTGCTTCCCTCTCCCATTTCACCACTGAAACCACTATTCATAACCACAATATTATTTTTTTAGTTCAGCTAACCAAGAGTGCGAAAATATGAAAAAGAAAAAGAAAATTCAGAAATTGGAACTCAATTTTATTTTTTTCATTTACCTCATAATTCTCTGCATCCAAAGGAAATAAAAATGAATAATCAACTAGTGATTGGCTATGGTTTCTTTACATTAAAAATAACACAAAAGCAAAAAAACAAAAAGGATTTAGCTAAATTAACCACCTATAAACAGAAACAAAATAAGTTATAGAGAGATAATGAAGGTGTTTGGATCTATTTAAAATAATCATGCAATAACATTTTGAAGTTTAAAAAACGCTAAATAGTTTTTTAAATGTTTGGGTGATTGATTCAAAATACTATTTTAAAACTTAAAAATAGAAAAAAATAGACATGGTAGCTTTTTTTGAAACGGTATTTTCAAAAATAGAGTTTCTACCTAAACACCCCTAATGTATATATAATCAAACTCAGAGATAGAACAACAACCAAATTAAGGAAAATACAAAAAGAGAGGTTGAGCAATTACTATGGTGTTTATAAAGAAAACAAAGAAGAAAAGGCGTTACTACTAATTAATCATTGATTTTGATGTTGCTCTTTCTTTTTTGTTTATGTGAATATCAACTAGTGTTAACCAAAATTTTTCTTCACATAAAGGAAAATAAAAATTAAATTGGGTATAATGGTGGACATTGGACAATGAGAGGATATGGTGGTGGATATTAGGAGTGATGGGAAATATTGCAGTTATTTTGTTGTATCTTGATGATGGCGGCCATGGAATTTTGGTTGAAGAAGAAGAAGATAACATTTTAGTAATTACAAATTCCTATGTTGAATTATAAATTTTATATCTGACATTAAATTATAAATTTATTCTTAATGAAATTAATTTAATCATCATTTGCAAGTGGGTAATTATTCATTTATTATTAAAAAATAAAAAAGCGGGTCCATATTTGCGACATCAGTGCTACATTAGCTTTGATTAATGAAATCAGCTACGTGGACCCCAATTATTAACTGTGCAAACCCCAGACCCCATTTTATAAAAAAAAAAAACTTTCACAAACCCCAAAGTGAAAATAGCACAAGCCACATGGTGCTTTTTTGTACTTATTTTGAATAAAATATTGGGAAAATCATTCAATTCAACTCTTCTCTATGGTTCAACCCAATTGCACATATTTTATTCAATTTAAATATTAATATAATTGTTGGATTCACATTAATGGTAACTTAATATATTGTTGCATTCACAATAACCCACCCGAAATTGAAACCCTAATACATATTAAAATACAATGACTTTGAACACAATAAATAAAATATGTCAAGTTGAGAAAAAAACACAAAAACCCTAATTTATATTAGCATATAAAGTAGTATTTTATTTTATATGAGACAAATGGTCAAAAGCTGTAATACCTTAACATTTTTTGGCCATATGTGAATGCTGGTCCACCACCAAGTTGAGTCAACAAACTCGACCATTTCCATACCAATTCCTAGTACTATATTTACTTTCTTATGTACTTTCTGTAATACCCTAGGAAACCCTATCTTGAATGCATGATATAGTTCTCAGTTTATGGTTTGATATTGAAATGATGAGAAATAATTTTAGAGATACAGTTAGAATGCAAATGAAATACTTTTTCGAAAATCGTCGGTGTCGAAAATACTGTCGAGAAAATAGCAATTCGGTCAACAAATGAATTTCTGATTCTGACCTAGGGGTAAAGGATCATACTAATGCATGTGTAATTATGGTAAAAAGAAAGAGATGAAAAATATTTAGGACCATTGAAAAAGTAAGTAATGGCAAAATCATAAATAAATGAAACTTTGAGGGGTATAGCGGAAAGTGGTCTGTCTGAGTTTCAGAATGACGTTAAACTATTTTTATAAATAAGTATAAATAAAAATAAGTCTTTTGAATCCCCACTTTGAAATCCAATTCTCAATAGAATTGTCAGAATAAATTACAAAAGAAGTTGGGGTCAAAGTATGAATACTTGATAGTTTAAGGACTAAAATATAATTTGCCATTTTAACTTAATATATAAGAAATGCCTTAGTCAAAATTGCTCATATTCTTCTTCTTTCTCTTAGTTGGATGAACTATGACCTTCTATTTCTTCTCCATTTCCAAGCTTATTTCTTAAAGAAAAACTATAGAAAACTTGAATTCAAGCATAGTTCTTTCATTTCCAACTCATTTCTTCCTTGAAATCACAAAGGAAACTAAGGAGAAATTGAAGGTAGATTTCGGGTGGAACCTCCATTTAAGGTAACAAGTTGGTTTGTTTGATTTTATGGTTAGTCTAGATGATTTAGATGATGAATTAGATGGGTATGGTGTTTGATTGCATAAATTGATGTATTTGAATCCTTTTCCATCATTTTCAAACCCTAATGGAAGTTGTGTGATTCAGCTATTTGATTTAGTGTTGGTTTATGTTGTTTAAACTTAGAATATATTAATTGGAGGCTAATGGATGGTTATTTTATGGTTTATTTGCTATAGAAAATCAAGAACACCAAAGTTGCCATTTTTGCCTCCTTTGAAGCTATTGGTGGGAAATCAATTTTTCAAAGCTATTTGGAGTGCTAGGTGAGTTTAATATGCATCATTTAACAAGTTTAATGCATTGGAATGAGAATTGGAAACCATTTGTGTTGAATCCATTTTGGCCGAATGCCCTTTACTATTCATTGCCATTGCTTTTGCTTGTTTTTCCTTTGAATTCCTTAGCCATTTTGATCCTTTGAATGTTGTTAAATTTTGTATATTTGTTGCCTATTATGAAACCTTAAATGTGGTTTGTTGGTGTGTGTTAGGACAATGTTAGAGTTGCACCCAAACCTAGCCAAATTGTCCATTCCATAATGCACACCATGTGTTTGATGAAATGCCTAGTTATATTGTCATAGGCCTATCACATTTTCCACCATAGGCCTACCAATTTGAATGCCATTGTCGCTAGTGACATTGGCATGCCAATTGCGCCTACCATTTGCCTATGTATAACCAACCCATATTCCATACCATTATTAATTACCAAACCAAATGCCATTGTATATCTATTGCTTATTGTTATTCCATTGATTAAATTGCTACTTGAAATGATTGACATTGAAATAATGTTACTTAGTGATACCATTGTTGCATAATGGTATCTAATGACATGTTTCACACTTGTATTGACCCTAATGTGGTTTGAAAGAGCTGCCACTCCGACAGGGTAGTAGGTACATATTGTCGGCAATGTGCATATTATTTATTGATACCCTAGCTGGGAACGGTTATTGGTCATAGCCATAAGATCTGATCAGTCTTATATTTATTGATATGAGATTAACTGTGTGTTTACACATAGTCTACATGTTTCATGGTCCTATATTTGTCTTACCCATGTGATACCATTTTTTTGATATGATTATTGACCTAATTGCCATTCCTTGTTATTGATTCTGTAATTTGATTATATTGAACATATTGTCCTCATTGTTTCCTTTTTTATCATTTATTATTGATCCAAACTACTTTTTATTGGCGATACATATTAGATTCACTGAGTATCTTATATACTCACTCTTTCCTTATTTACCATTTCAGATGTAGAGTATATAGCAGAATCCCAATTTCAGACACTCTGTGGATTTTTGCAGTCTTTTGATAGCAATGTAATTATATTAAATACAGTATTTTGATGTTCATAATCTAGCTATTCCATGGGATATGTATGGGTTAGTCAGGCTATGAACATGTATGTATGATATTTTATGGTATCTAAGTATTGATATGATATGTGTTGATGGATGTTACAGCCAATAACATTAAAAATACAGAAAGATTACAGAATGACATAATAAATAGTAACTAAGTAAAATAATTAATTAATTGATGGTTATAGATAATTGCATGTGATACTGGGTTCTACGAGTGTCGGTCGCTATTGGCATCTCCTGCGTCCTAGGACCGTCGCGATCCGAAATCGGGTCGTGACAGAGGTGGTATTAGAGCATAGGTTATAGATGAATAGTAACTAGGTACAGTAATGGGTAGAGTTAAGTAAACCATGAAGCATAGGAATTTCTGTACCGTCTTTTGCTGTATTCATCTAATATGTATTAGTATTCAACGTTTCTGTAATATACTGAGTACGCGTTCTGTTTTTTTGACAATTTATAGAGATGTTCGATGATAGAGACAGGGATACTCGAGAGGCAGAGGTAGCCTCCAATGAGTCTTTAGTTAGAGAGTATTCAGTTTCAGAGGGTCCGTCCAGATCCCGACAGATTACAGAGGATACAGAGAGGGGTGATAACCCCTGGAGAGTAGAGATGATGGAGTTACGTAGGGAATTGGCATATTTGAGGCGAAAGCGTCAGAATATGCCGCCGCCACCACCAGTTCCAGCAGTAGTGCCACCCTCTGTTGCACCAGAGGCAGTGCTAGTTGTACCAGTCCCGTACAACCAGTTGTGATTCCTGGGGAGACTGTTATATAGGGAGGTCGCCGAGTTATAGATGAGGGCGGAGTATTTATGTTTAGCTTTCTGAAACTAAACCTGCCAGAGTTTAGGGGCGATAGAGGTGATGAGCCAGTTGATTTTCTGGAGGAGGTTGAGAAGGTAGTTAGGAGAATACCTTGTTCTGACACTAGAGCAGTGGAGCTAGTAGGATTATTGCTGAAGGGGAAAGCCTAGACATGGTTTTCTCGTAGGATGGAGCCTAGACTGTATGGTGAGCTTCCTCCTATATGGGCTGAGTTTAGATAGGGGTTGATTGATGAGTTCATTACAGAAGGGGTGAAGACCAGAAATCTGATTCAGTTTGAACAGCTTGAGAAGGAAAATAAATCAATAGAGGAATATGCATAGGAGTTCATCAGATTGAGTAGGTATGCTACTCATATTGTTCCTACTGAGGCAGATTTGATTAGCAGGTTTATGAGGGGTTTACATGCTTCACTTCATAATGCTCTATTGGCTACAGAGTTTATATCTCTGACTATGGTCATCAACAAGGCAAATCAGATGGAGGAGAAATAAAAGGCAGAGAGGGCTAAGAGGGATTAAAAGAGAAAAGGAGGCCCCAGAGCACAAATTAGGAGGGGGAGAGTAGCTCCCAGCCTAGATAGATTGAGCTAGTGCCTAGATTTGATCAGAGATCTCAGACTGGCAGTTAGAGAAGGAGGACACACAATAGGGGACCTCTGGTACAGTCAACAACTGCATATTCTCAGGATTCTTCTATACATGTTGCTCAGATGCCTAGTGTGCCTATCTGTAGTTTTTGTGGTAGAAGGCAAGGAGGGGAGTGCCGGCGTCAGACGGGTGCCTGCTTGAAATGTGGACAACATGGTCACTTTATTACCAGATGCCCCTTATGGGGCGAACATCAACCATCTGCTTCAGTTTCTCAGCCTACAGTGCAAATGAGTCAGAATGTGGTCAGAGAGATTCCTGGTAGGGGGCAGAGGCAAAGGTCAGGCACCAAGCAGTAGTTAGGCCCCAGCAGGCAGGGGTTAGGGGCGAGTATTTACAGTCAACACACAGGAGGCGCAGAGATAAGATAATGTGGTTACAAGTACTATTCTAATTCAGAATGAGATTGTTGATGCCTTGTTTGATTCTGGTGCTATGCATTCCTTTGTTTCACCTCAATTTGCACCTAAATTAAATAAGGAAAGGAAATTGTTGCATGTGCCTTTAGTGATAGCTATACCGATGGGTGAAAGTATAGATGTGGATTACTACTATCCTGACTGTGTGATTGAAATTGATGACAATATTTTGTGTGCTGATTTGATAGAATTGCCTGTGTTAGAGCTAGATGTGATTCTGGGTATGGATTGGCTCATAAAACATCATGCAATCATTGACTGTTATGAGAAGAGTGTTAGATTTTAGCCTGAGGGGCAATCGGAGTTTGAATTTCTGGGTGATAAGTGTGAGTTTAGAGTCAATCTGGTTTCTGCTATCCAAGCTACAAGGATGATAGGGAAAGGCTATTCTATATATTTGCCTCATATAATAGATGTACAAAAGACTTCAGTAGAGCTAGATCGGATACCTATAGTTCAGGAGTTTCCAGATATTTTTCCTGAAGAATTGCCAGGATTACCTCCTGATAGGGAGATTGAGTTTGAGATTGAGGTGTATTCAGGCACCGATCCTATATCCATTCCTCCTTACAGAATGGCACTAGCAGAATTGAAAGAATTAAAGGTGCAGTTGCAGGAGTTATTTGATTGAGGATTCATTAGACTGAGCAGTTCTTCGTGGGGTGCTCCAGTGTTGTTTGTGAAGAAAAAGGATGGTTCACTGAGAATGTGCATCGATTATAGGCAGCTGAACAAGGTGACAGTAAAGAATAAATATCCATTGCCACAGATTGATGATCTGCTTGATCAGTTGCAAGGTGCCAGTCATTTCTCGAAGATTGATATGAGATCTGAGTATCACCAGTTGAAAATTAAGAAGGGTGATGTACCTAAGACTGCTTTTAGGACCCGATATGGATATTATGAGTTCTTGTTGTTGCCATTTGGGTTAACTAATGCACTGACTGCATTTAGGGATCTGATAAATAGGGTGTTCAAGCCATTCTTAGATAAGTTTGTCATAGTGTTCATTGATGACATTCTTATCTATTCTAGGAGTGAAGAGGAGCATAAAGAGCATCTGAGGATTGTATTACAGACACTTCAAGAGTATCAGTTGTATGCTAAGTTATCTAAATGCCAGTTTTGGCTAACTGAAGTGTGTTTCCTTGGGCATGTGGTTTGTAAAGATGGTATTAAAGTCGATCCTCAGAAAGTTGAAGTAGTTACAAATTGGCCTCGGCCTACTAGTGTTTTTGAAGTCCATACTTTTCTGGGTATGATAGGGTATTACAGGTGGTTTGTGAAGGATTTTTTTAGAATTGTAGTTCCATTGACTAAGCTGACTCGGAAATAGGAGTGTTATCTATTGACTGATGAGTGTGAGAGCAGTTTTCAGACTTTGAAGTCTTGCCTCATAAGTGCTCCAGTGTTAGCATTACCAGCAGAGGGAGAGAAGTTTACTGTCTATTGTGATTCTTCCCGAGTTGGTTTGGGGTGTGTGTTGATGCTGAATCGGAGAGTGATTGCTTATGCTTCTCGTCAGTTGAAAAAGTATGAAGCAAACTATCCAACACATGATCTAGAGATGGCGGCTATGGTATTTGCATTTAAGATTTGGAGGTATTATTTATATGGGTCTAAATATGAGATATATACTGATCATAAGAGTTTGCAGTATATATTTCAGCAGAAGGATCTGAACCTTCGGTAGCGTAGATGGGTTGAGTTGCTTAAGGATTATGATTGTGAAATCCTTTACCATCCGGGAAAAGCTAATGTAGTAGCTGATGTTTTGAGCCGAAAGTCTATGGGTAGTCTAGCTCACATCTCGGTTATCAGGAGACCATTGATCTGCGAGATAGGGGAGTTAGTTGATATGGGTATGGAGTTGGATTTGGGATCCCGGGATCGTAATCAGGCTCTAATATCCCAATTTCGAGTTAAGTCACTATTGACTGATGATATTAAAGTGGCACAGGATGGGGATCTATATCTACTGAAGCTTAAGGGAGATGTACAGAGTGGCAAGATGTCAGAGTTTATAGTGGAGGATGATATACTGAAGTGTGGGAAACAGATATGTGTACCTGATATTAATGGGCTACGAGATCGGATTATGAGAGAGGCTCATTATTCATCATACAACGTACATCCAAGGATTACCAAGATGTACTATGATTTGAGGGATGTGTATTGGTGGCCTGGTATGAAGGGAGATGTAGCTTGGTTTGTTTCCAAATGCTTAGCCTGTCAGTAGGTTAAGTTTGAGTATCAGAAACCATCAGGTTTACTTCAGGAGATCGAGTTGCCAGAGTGGAAATGGGAGCAGGTTACCATGGATTTTGTAGTTAGTTTACCGAGGACTACGAGGGATTATGACTCCATATGGGTTATTATATATTGATTGACGAAATCTGCTCATTTTGTGGAAGTAAAGACCAATTATTCTGCAGCCCAGTAAGCACAGTTGTATGTGGACAACCTTTGATGATCATATCAGATAGAGGTACATAGTTTACTTCACGATTTTGGCAAAAATTTCAGGAGGCTATGGGTACTCAGGTATGGTTCAACACTGCTTTCCATCCACAGACTGATGGACAGTAAGAGAGGATAATCTAGACTTTAGAAGATATGCTTCGGTTGTGTGTTCTGCATTTTAAAGGTAACTGGGATCAATATCTGCCATTGATTGAATTCTCCTACAATAATAGTTATCATTCTCCTATTGTAATGGCTTCATATGAAGCACTATATGATAAGAAGTGTAGATCTCCAATATACTGGGTGGAACTAGCGGAGAAGCAGTTAGAGGGTCTAGAGTTGATTAAAGAAACAATGGAAAAGGTGCCTATGATTAGAGATCGTATGAAGACCGCTTTCAGTAGACAGAAGAGCTATGTCTATCTGAAGTGCAAGGATATACATTTTGCAGTTGGTAATCATGTCTTCCTTAAGATCTCACCAATGAGAGGTATCATGAGATTTGGGAAGAAGGGAAAGCTGTCACCAAGATTTATAGGTCCATTTGAGATTCTTGAGAAGATTGGCAATGTGGCCTATAGATTGGCTCTTCCACCTAATATGAGTCATGTTCATCCTGTATTCCGCATTTCTATACTGCGGAAGTATGTATCGGACCCGTCACATGTATTGGAGATGCAGGATATGGGGCTTTATTGAGGACTTGTCATATGAGGAGTTTCCAGTGGAAATAGTTGATCGACAAGTCAGGCAACTGCGGAATAAGGAAATTCCTATGGTCAAAGTGCTTTGGAGGAATCAGTCGATAGAGGAGTATACTTGGGAGAGTGAGTAGGAGATGAAGGATAGATATCCATTCCTGTTCCATCAATGACGTATGTATTTATTTAAATTCAATGATGAATTTATTTGAAAGGGGGTAGAATGTAATACTCTAGGAAACCCTATCTTGAATGCATGATATAGTTCTCAGTTTATGGTTTGAAAGTATTGAAATGATGAGAAAGAATTTTAGAGATACAGTTAGAATGCAAATGAAATACTTTTTCGAAAATCGTCGGTGTCGAAAATACTGCCGAGAAAATAGCAGTCCGGTCAATAGATGAATTTCTGATTTTAACCTAGGGGTAAAGGATCATACTAATGCATGTGTAATTATGGTAAAAAGAAAGAGGTGAAAATGTTTAGAAACACTTAAAAAGTAAGTGATGGCAAAATCGTAAATAAATGAAACTCTGAGGGGTATAGTAGAAAGTGGTCCGTTTGAGTTTCAGAATAGCTCTGAAACTATTTTTATAAATAAGTATAAATAAAAATAAGCCTTTTGAATCCCTACTTTGAATTCCAATTCTCAACAGAATTGTCAGAATAAATTACAGAAAAAGTTGGGGTCAAAATATGAATACTTGATAGTTTAAAGACTAAAATATAATTTGTCATTTTAACTTAATATATAATAAATGCCTTCCCCAAAATTAGGGATGGCAATGGGGTGGGGAATCCCCGTTCTCCTCGGGGATTTGCCCCGAACGGGGTGGGGATTCCCCTATTTGTCTCCCCATGGGGACGGGGATGGGGAATATATTCTCCCCGTTAGCGGGGACGGAGCGGGGACGGGGAGTGTATTCCCCACCCTGTGGGGATCCCCATCCCCTTCCCCGTGAGGACCCATTATTATATTTGGTTAATTTTTATATTAATTTAATTATTCCTTATATAAAATTATATTAATTAATAACATATATATATATATATATATATA
>CANXYC010149389.1:0-11356 GCA_948193065.1 Aleurites moluccanus | reverse complement strand
AGCTACACTATCACCTGAAATCCACAGAAGAGGAGTGAGCCTTCAACTCAGTAAGATATGAACATGCAGTAAGAAAGAAATACATATACATACTTATATAAATGTATAATCTGAAAGAAACATTCATTTCAAGAACATGATAAGAATCAAAATGTGGTTAGGCTTACAAAGAAACATGAGTGCTCACAATCGAATAGCATTATCAAATATCATGGTAGAAGTACAGAATGAATCGATAGCCATGCTACTTATCATAACAGAGCGCATCAGTAGTCCTTGCTACCTTATCGCAAACGCATGCTTGGTCAGGCATACGCCTAGAGCTCGTGGTCCCCTTTAGGTGGAACACTAGTAAAAACCCTACCAGTTGGGTTCCCAAAGTGCACAATAGACCAATGAATTTACTCACATTGGGAAGAGCGTTCTATCTATAGGGTCATATGGTTACAATTTCATCAAGAATATATTGGTCGCAAGACCCTCAATATACATATAGCGGAAATTCCAATCAAGTGTAACAAGTAGACATCATGTGAACTTGATCCAAGAAGGTTGACCAAGTCACTTACAATAAATATATATATATTTATATATACATACATGGTAATCTCATGAACAAATAACAATTTCAGTTCAAGGTATCACAAGATTTTCAATTCAATAATTTGAAAATATAATATCGAGTATATAAGGATCATATGGTTTAACATTATGATGAACACCTGGTCATATCATTTCAATAAATAATAACAAATACAATGTTCATACTTATCTCAACAAAATTGCTCCTGAATTTCCTTAACAGATTTCTCAACAATTTCTCCTCAATTACTTTGATTTTCTCCTCCTAAGAAATTTTTCCAAATATTCAAAATTAGGGTTTTTCTTGATCAATAATACTCACTATAATTTCTTAACATTTAATTGTCTTATAATTTCGATTATTAGTTCCCAACATTAATTTAATTTAACTCTTAAAGAAAAATCTGCATTTAATTCAGATTTACTGTTCATGTTAATATTCATGACAGTCTAATAATTATGATTCCTCCAATAATAATTACAATGCATCACCTTAAATTACTTGCAATAAATTCTATACACCCAGAATTAACTATTCTAAGCATCAGAATTAATTAATCTAAAAGAAAATAACACTTGAAGAAAATTTACCCTATTTCTTCCAAACTGGGATTCTTGAACTATCTTGCTTAAATATGATGATTTCTGCCTTAAAATAAAATAATCTAGAGGTCTAATATAAAATTTTTGAATATTAATGCCTTAGACAAATAATGGGAATAATCTGAAAAAAGACTGAAGAAGAACAAAGGAAAAAGAAAGAAAATCGTGCAGAAAACGCTACTGGATGCTAGGTTAAATAAGCCACTGCCCAAAATCCCGTTCGCTAGCTCGCCTCGCAAATCCTGTCTCGGCAATGCTTCCTCGCATAGGCCAGCTCACTATTCCCAATTTGCACTTCCCAACTCGAACTTCCCAACTCGCCAAATTGATCCGGCAATGCCACTTCACTATTCCAGCTCGCATATGTCGCCTCGCATATGCTACATTGCCAAACTCTCCTCGCGAACTTCTTCCTTGCATATGTTGCCTCAGCAATGCCTCTTTGCCATCTCGCTCTGCCTATCTCCCTCTTCGCTAGACTCTGCTCATGAATTACCACTTCGCACATTCTCTCTTCGCATAATGCCTCTTTGCATAATGCCGCCTCGCCTTTCTTCTTCGCCAAATCCTCTTCACATATGCCACCTCGCATATGCCTCTTCACCAATTTCCACTTTGGCAATCTTACCTCGCCACTTCGCCAATTCACAGTGCCGTCTCATAAAATGCTAGCTCGCATTTTGCCGGCTCGCCACACTAAGTCCCTGTAGAGCTGAAACCTTTCCTGAACAACTTACACTAACTTAACTCGCAAATGAGCTATAAATATCCAAACTTCCTGATTCTTTTTGTCACTTAAAATAGACATGCAAGGGCTTAACATATCCAAAATTCAAATCATAAGAAAAACTACATAGACCATGGTGACTCTCCAAAATCACCTAGACTTACTACCTTAAAATTCATCCGAACAGTCCTGAGAAAATCCACTCTCCACTGAGATATACTTATCCAAAATTCTGAAATTTTACAATTAATAACACAATGCATAAAGAAACATTTTCCATGTTTACACCTTTAGCTCAATCTGCATCAGTCGTTCCTAGAAATTTCAAATATACACAGAATTCCTGCAGACACATTAAACCAGACCAGTCCTGCTCAAAGGGACATAACTTATCACACACATAGAATTCTACCAAGGTATTTTTTAGAATTTCAGATGAGACATAAATTCACAACTTTTATGTTTTACACTTTACCAAATTATTTCTTTAAGATCCTGCAATTATCATCACAAAATTTTGCAACCTAGAAATTTTGGATTTCTTAAACATTCATATTTGAAATTAATTTAAATTCAACAAATACAGAATAATTAAAAATACAACAAAATGACAGATATTACAGATCCCTAGCAGGGCAGAGCAGCCCAGGGTTGGCCATACTATTTTTGCCCAATACGAGCACATAAGCTTTACTGCATACTGGCCTGTAGGCCTTCCGCATGCCCAATTTCATGTTTGAACCTCTAAACTTTGCCCCAAACTACCCAAAATAATTTTAAACATTATTTTAATTCTTTTTATTAAAATATTAACTCAAATAATGAATTTGTAACTTTAAAATTCTAGTAATCTTATCGATCCAAAAAGTAAAAATAAACTTTCGATAAGCAAGTTCATCCCGCATCTCGGTTGCCACGACCCAACCTGGGAGCCACGACGGTCCTTGGGTACGGGTGTTGCCTAAGCTACCAGTACCACGAATAACCCAAATATCTATATGACATGGCAAGTAATTCAAATATAGCTCAAATACAGCTTAACAATTCTATTGAAATTTTGACAGCATCTCCTCTATAATATGACTATACCTCACTGTAAAACAAGTAATAAACACTTCCAATATATCTTTATCATCAATATCTATATCAACTACCAATATCAACTCAACACATATCTATATATCAAACAATATACATCCATAGCATAATATATAAGAAAAACTATAAGAAACACTACCATACACATACATGCCCCAATTTAAGTTACAGTACCATAAAATTTCTATTACTGTATAAATATTTACATATACTTTTGAGACTTGAGTATTATATGTACAAGTAGCAAAATTCCAAGGCGAGGATAGAAGGTGCCAATGGAATTCGAGTCTCACTGTAGTCCTGAAAAACAATAACCACTAAGGGGGAGAGTATAAAAATACTCAGTGAATATATATATATATATATAAATGTAGTAGATGTTCATAATACCATGGTTGCTCACAAATGGCCTGTAGAATCATATAAGATAACAAATAAAGGGTGAAACAAGTATCCAGTGTACGAGTCAATGCACATATGATATAATAGGATTGGGTCCAATAAAAGGTGCAATTGCACCGTTTGTAATAGCACAATCGTGCATAATCCACTGTACGTAAGAGAGATCAATCCTTACTGCTAGAGAATACTACACTCCTCCCTAGCAAGGGTCCAATGAATACTAGTGTGTATACGGTCGATGGAATTACCTAGTACACCATCGAGGTAGCCCTGTTGTAATACCATATGGGTGTGTCATCATATCATAGTAATAATAGCACAAATATAACTCATATAGTTGTGGAACAATCATATATATATCCATAATGAATAATAGAACAAATTGGGGTCAAGTTAAAAAAATAGCCGGCGAGGCCCAATTGCGCTGCCACAATTGACACTCGCCATTACGGGTCCGTTTTGGGATTTTTGAGTGGTTTCGGATTAAGTAAGCTATCAATGGATTTAGGTGGATCATGACATACCATGTTAAAGCTTAGAGAAAAACTAGATGACTGGGCTAAGTGGGAGCTCAATTGGCTTTTTAGATTTCATTTTATAGCAAGACAAAGTTTAGGTCAATTTAGGTCATTTCGGTGGGCTTATTTACGGGTCAAAATGCACTGTAAGTATTGTAGGATAGCAAAAGCTAGTTTCCAAATGACATATCGTAGCATATATGCTGTAAATCATGCATGATTATACATATAGACTCACCTTTTATACAATCTGATCACTTTATCCCCCAACACTGCTCGTAAGCCCTAATCGGCCCGTCGTTCGACACTCCCAGCTGGAGTACCCAATGGTTCACCTATTTCCACATATAATACTCCGGTAAGACTCAAATACATTGCAAAACATATTATACACATCAAAAGACATAAAGCATACACATTATACATCACATTGTAGAAGTGACACTTTTTCATTCCTTTATGCAACAAACACATTCTATCACCACATTTGACTTACATTCTATATATTCACCACTATTATGCCAAGTTAAGAGCTCATATACACTTAGTTCAACATTCCATATCAAACATACATCAAATTCCAAGTTTCCTTCCAAGTACTTATATCAAACACCATTTCCATATCTAAACTTATACCTTTACATTATAAACACCATTAAACCATATTCAAACCCTTCCTTCCTAATTACTTCAACCTAACACATTGAACCTATAAACATCTTATGGTTTGGCCTAAATGGAATTCACTCCATTCATTCATTTTTCAACACCAGTCAATCAAATAACATATTTATATATCAAATGCATAACATTCCATCATTTAAACCTATTAAACATGAAAGTACAATTTCATTTCCTAAGCATCAATATTTCATCCAAACATGTTCTTCCACCAAATGGATTTGTTTCCATTAAATGACTACTAATTTAATACATATGCATCAAATACAACACATTTGAATAAAAATTCCATCAAAATAACATCTTTGAATCATACCTTTTCCTATTAGGGTTTCCTTTCCAACTTTTGAATTTCTTCCAACCTAAACACATTTTTTATACTAATTAACATTAAAGAACATCTTAAGAACATAATTAAACCAAAAGAATGGTAAAATCACTTACTTTTCCAATAGTTCTTTGAAAACTTCAAAGCTTTGATTTATCAACTTTTCCTGATTTTCCTTTGAATCTAAGGATAAATTTATGTTTAGAATGATGAAATTAACAAGTTTGAATCAAGAAATGAAAGATAACAACTTGGTTTGATGTTCATCAATGGTTGTCGAAACTTGTAAGGAAGAAAGAGAAAAGTTTGAATGGTGAAATGACTAAGAATGATGAAGGGGTGGGAAAAATCAATCTAAATATCAATGGTATAATCTCATGCATTGATCCTATGGTAAAAATTATGAAAACTAGCTTACTAACTATTCAATTTTTGATCATTTCATCCAATGGTTTGATTTATGTTAGCCTAAAATGATACCATAGGCTTGCATACACCAAATAAATCCATATTCCAAATGAAAAGACTAAACTACCCCTAGTTGAATTGGATCCTTATCTAAGCTGCTTTCCCGAAATTATTTTTTACTGGCATTAATCTTCTAAAAATAATTTAAATGACCATTAATCCACTATTTTCATGTCTTAATATTATTTTTTATCATCAAATATAAGGTTTATTTCCATTAAAACTCAAGGGGTGTGAAATGACCATTTTGCCCTCAATTCACCAAAAACTCAACTTTACCCGATTGCTTCCTAACAGCCTTTAAACCCCCTCTATTCATACAAACTCATCATATAACATGCATACATATGAAATTCAAGCATAAACACATAATAATTCACAACATTTAAATCAAGGCAAAAATCCCAAGGTTGCCCCTTTATAGTTCAGGTTCTAGTTTTAACTGAGGTGTTACATCGGTACTTGATGCCTCATCATTAAATTTTGACTTTGACTCATAGTGTATCAAAATTTGGTATTTACAAAGGTATTGTTTAAAATGAATATAAGATTGAGATAGTTAAGTTATTTTCCTTTAAAAATAGAATACAATTCACATGCATGATTAGAGTTTTATATTATAGGGTATGAGTCATGAAAGCTAAGGAGTTAAGTTCATAATATCTTGGAAGAACTATAACACTATGGTTTATTATGTTAATCTTACATAGCTCATGAAAGAGGTGAGGCTGACGTTGGACCTTCTTCCTAGTGTTAGTTGGGAAGATCATTGTGTTCTTTTGTTAAGTTGAGTGGGAATATATTACTATATTAAATTCTTCACTATAAGGACTTTCACATGAATCACATTATCTTAAATTGAAATATCCTCTATGAAACCAAATGTTATATATGTACATAAATTTATGACTTTGTTGATGAGGTTTAATCTAACATGTATGTTTAATTTCTGTTATTATAATATTGTGATGACTCAATAGACATTCTCTATATGAGTCGATGACAAGTGATTGAAGTACCCAAATTAATAAGGATAAATCATCAAACTATATGCATATGGTACCCATATATAAAGTAAATTATCTAACTCTATATAGGTAATTCATTCCCTAGGCATAGGACCCAATCATTATGTCATTATGCCTCTGATCTCATTTTTATTCCTTGGGCTTTGTTTTCTCATGATATGTTATGATATTTTGATATGATTTTTATCAATTTGTTATACATTAATACTTATTTTATCCTTGCTATTACTGGTTATCTTCTCTAATAAGAGTACCCTCTTATGTAAGACACTCAAAAAGTAAGGTAGTATGGTTTTCCTCACTGAGTTGTACTCCTTCCTGCTTACTTCTCCATTTCCAGGCATAATTAGTAGATAGCCAAGGTAGCTTAAAGCCACCGGTTCCTATAGAAACCATCCTAACTTACAAATTATTAACTTATAAATTATATACGAAAATTTCGCCAGAGTTTCTTTTGTAACTATAATAATTTCAAGTTACGACTTTATCAATTATACAATATACACAACCTGAAAGAAAATCAACACTTCTATAATTCCACCTTATACCCTCAACTTCCTTATTTCATCTCAAATTTTCATAGTTCAATTAACAAACTATTATCAACATATATGCAGTAATTTAATTAAGGTTTAAATATTTTAACTCTCATTAATTAAGTCATTATCTCATTAATTATACATGTTCAAAATCATGGAGCATTTCTAAAGTGAACAAAATATAAGTTCTTGACTGAAGAGGCAGTTACACAGATACTGTCGGTTCTAAGCTTGGATGAAGGAGATGGGCTAGAACCACAACTATTTACTATAGACCTGAAAACATTGAACCATAAGAGGGTGAGAATTTAATCTTAGTGAGTAATACACATATTATCTTACTCGTGAGGCTAGGTGAGGGAATTGCTCATAAGGAAGATAATGATGGCATGAATATATATATATATATATATATATATATATATATATATATATATATATATACACAATAACAATAGAGGGTTATTAGTTAATTAAAGATTCATAAAAAAATGAGATCATTCAACATGTAGAGTCGGTTATCAATATCTTTATATTGGCATTAAAGATATATATTGTATCATATTATCATAAAAATGATAAAATCATTATTGATCATTTAAACAGAGGCTACAATCTGATAACATACTATTTACTCATACGGTTGATCAGACCGCATGGCTAGGACCTTAACCCCTTCCTCGCTAGAATCATTAAACCACTATACACAATGTCATTAAAACTTCTATCATTTCATTAATGCCATATATAGTACTTAATCATTAGGGGTCAAAAAATAACTTAAGTACTTTCAAGGTTTTTTGTCAATAAAGTATTTAGCCAATCATACAAATTCAATTAAAAGAAATCATTTGAAATTTTAGAAGACATAAAAATAATCATGAATAATACAATTGATGCTTTCCGCTAATAATGGGAATTTCAAAGCAATTTCAATAACTTAGTTTGAATACAATGTCAAGTAAAACAATATATATATTACTCACCTTAATAACTAAAACCCAAAAATCAAGCTTCCTCCTCTATTCAACAAAGACAAAAGAGGTGATCATGAACCTCTTTATCATCCCTTTTAGATGTTACATATACAATTAAATATAATTTAGTGTCATTTGATAGAAACTTTCATTAACTAAAACTTTAATTAATCAATTTCCTTAAAATTCTCAAATCTTAGGGTTAATTTCAACTTTCATCCTACTGACAGCCTTGGTTCTCTCAATCATATTCCCACTATACTTATCCAATTTCTTCAATTCTTTTCCTAACTTAAACTAGACATTTCAAGCTTCAGCATATAAAAATTCAGATTTTTCTAATGATTACACGAATTATGGGAGAATTTCTAATTATGTCCTAAAATCTATCTTCTATCCTGCACATTATACCCGGATAGAATCTAGTATTTTACTTACATCTCATTGCATAGATGTCCAAATTCTACTATTTTTCACTAAATTTTATGTAATACATAAGGAAACATTTTTCATGTTTTGAGTTATCCATGATTTTGCACTGAAGGTTCTAAAAAACTTAAAACTCAATAGGATTGCTCAGTCCAAATCCTAACTTGAGCCAGCAACACTCAGTGATACATATCTCTTTACACAATAAGAATTTAAAAAAATTTCCTTAAAGGAAAATAAGCTAAACATGTATATTTACAACTTTAATGATTTTTGAATTTCCAAATTCTAATTTTAAGGGCATGGAAACCCATCCTCAAAATTCTAACAAGATACAAGAATTTCAAAATTTTCAAGGACTTGCTTTTAATCAATTTTTTTTCTCCAATTCGACCTTTAAACTACCATTAAAACTCATTAACTCAAATTATAGAGCTATTTTAAGATTTTACCTCTTAAAGCCCTTTGAAGAATTTCCTTTAACTATTTACAAATTTGATGAAGAAAATAAGCTTTGGAGATGGAGGTATGAATATTGATAAAGATGTAGAGTTGTTTGAGTGAGTGAGGTAAATCAAAATTTTGGAGAATTTTTATGGTAGAATTTTCAGCCAAGAGAAAAGGAAGAAGAAGATGGTGATAATTTTCTTTTTAATTATAATTATTTATAGACTATTATAACCAACTATGAATTTAGAAAAAAAAATTCAAGAAAAAAAAGACAAATGTATATAACCTCATTTATGTCTAAGTTAATTTGAAAGAAATGTATCAAATTATTTTTAGTGGAAGAGTCTCCACTTGACTAGCCACCTTGCACCATTTCATCATCATCATTATTATTATTTTAATTATAAGTCAAATTTTGACTCCACCTCTCATAATTTACAAATTTGTCATTTTCCTCTTTTTATTCTTCTATCTCTTTACATCTCTACTCAAGCATTTAGATTTTATTAATTTCACTCAATTCTATTTTTAACTTATTCATTATTCATATGATTTTAGGTGTATGAAGAAAAATTGGACAAATGATTGCTTTATAATTTATTAAAAATCAAACACCAAAGGGTGTTCAAACTTAGGTTTTTCTTTTAAGCCTTTTAATTGATTTAACTAATTAGTTCTCTTTCTAATTCCATTTAATCCTCTAATTATCTTTTACATGTTACTAATCTGCCTAACTTATGTTAACCATAATTAATTCTAAGTAATACACCTTCTAAAATCTATGAAAAATTGACTACCGACGCTCATTTCTTGTAACTAACTTTAATCATTTTAAATTTTTAATTAAGGTTATTACATTTTACCCCTCTTCAGAAAAATTTGTCATCGAATTTTAAATTACTAACCTTATTATTGAAACATCTGTGGATACTTCTGTTATATATCTGCTTCGCTTTTCCACCTGCATCCCTCTATACTGTGATTTCTCCATTGCACTTTCACCATTTGAATTTCTTTTCAGTTTCCTTATTTGCCGATCTATTATCTTAACTGGTACTTCTTTATATGATAAGTTCTTATCTACTTCAATAACTTATGGCTGAAGAACATGAGATGGATTAGAAAAGTACTTCCTTAGCATTGATATATGAAATATTGGATGAACATGGCTTAAGCTCGGAGGAAGAGCTAAGCGATACGATACGTTCCCCACTTTATCCAGTATCTTGAATGGTCCCAAATACCTTAATGAAAGTTTCCCCTTCTTGCTAAACTATATAACACCTTTTATTGGGAAAATCTTTAAAAATACATGATCATCGATAACTAACTGCACATCTCTTCGCTTAGGATCCGCATAACTCTTTTGCTGACTAAAAGTTGTCTTCATTTTTTCTCTAATAATCAGCACTTTCTCTATAGTTACTCTGATCAAATCTAGGCCTTCGATCTATTTATCCCTAGGTTACACCCAATATATTAGAGATCTGCATTTTCTTCCATACAACGCTTCGTATGGTGCCACACCAATAGTGGAATGATAGGTATTATTGTAAGCAAACTCCACTAAAGGTAGGAACTGATCCCAATTGCATCCAAAGTCAATAACACATAAACGAAGCATATCTTCTAATGATTAAATGGTTCTTTCAGATTGCCCATTAGTTTGAGAGTGGAAAGTGTGAACACTCATTTTTTACACTCCTCGAACTCGCATAGACCCGAACAACATTCCCCGGAACCGAACCCGCACCCAGACAGACCCAGAACGGCCCCGGAGCGCCAGCGGACCACTATTGCCGCCCTCAAGCCTTGGCATTGCCGCCAGAGGGGCGCTGCCACCCCCTCTGGGCAGCACCACCAGCCCCCATGGGCAGCAGCCGCCAGCCCCAGCAAAGCCATGGGGCGGCGGCGCCCTCCCTCAGGGCCTGTGCCGCCCTATGCCTAAGGTGGTGCCTCCTCCCCCCCTCTCCGGCGGCAGCAGCGAGCTTCTTCCGAATTTTCTCGATTCCCACATCGAAAGCATATGGGAACTGACCCCTGGAGCTCCTGTTATAAATATAGGACCTCCCCCCACCTTTCAGACAAGAACAACAGCGAAAAAGCAGCCCGAAACAAGCCAAAGGCAAGGAAAAAAGGCCAAGAAATCGTTTTCATCACTAGATTTTGCCTTTTTTCCGCTTCAAGTGATATTTTCTTCTTTTTTGGCTCTCTTTCGATTTCAAAGAGTTGCTAATAGGGGCGTATTGAGCCTCTCAGTTGAATTTTTTCCTCGAAGCAAGGTCTCGACTCATCGCCTCGAGGAGCCATCCGATCCAAGGTGGAACTCTGCTCCGGAAGAGCACTCTGCCCGCCAGCATCCCTCCAAGCGAGGGCCAAGGTACGTCTTCTAAACTCATCTTTTTTTATTTTAGTAGAGCATTAAAATAAAGAATCAAAACATGATAAATTGGGCATAAAATCAACCCTCCTTCGCGAGAAGGAAGAACTGCGTGGGTTTTGATTCCCATTCGACGGGATACGCAG